>JANTOQ010645344.1:0-10347 GCA_027564595.1 Bythotiara depressa
AAATATCGAAAATTTTACACCCCAGAGGAGTGTTAAAATACACCTTTGGAGTGTAATTCTTCTTTTACACCTGAAAGGGTGTTAATTTATACCCCAAAGTTTCTCAGTGTAACCCCCGGATGAAAAAGCAAAATAACATAGAAATAACCTGTTATTTGATTCCTTTCCGGGACACTTTCCTTTAAAGCTTTCAAATATTAAAACATTACGCATTTACTCTTTCGCTAACCACGTTTGTTTTATTGAAACAAGTTATCTGATCATCGGTTACTGACTTATATAAAACATTCTGTCGTACAAATATATTCAAAGGAAACGTTCAAGAAATGGATTGTACACCAGTGTGCATTTATGTTAAAATTCGATATTTGTTAATTACAGAACTACCTTGAATTTGTTCCATAGGTAAGAAAACTTGTTATACAATGCTATTTTTATTAGTGTTTCTGAGGGCAATTCGTGATAAATCAGCCAAGTTTGTTTCATAAAATTTTAAAATCAACCTGAATGCAATGAGGGTATTGATTTTAAAATTTTGAAAAAACAAACAGGGGCAATTTATTTAATAATCATACGCTGCAGGTAATCACACACTGCGCAGTTTTGCTTGTAATTTACTATACAACTATTTCTCAATCACAGAAAACATTAATAACTCACAATAATCGTGGATGCACACACACATGCAGAAAGATTGTAATCCAATTTTGGGAATCTTTATTCTGACCGTGCAATGTAATGACGTCAAACAGAGGGATGATTTCACAACAACGGAATGATCTCAAGAAATTACGCCTGCTAACGAATGGACTGCTCTTGCGTGATTTCATTAAGAGTTAGATTAACACTTTAATGCATAGTGTCCCCCGGAAAAGAATCAAATCATTGGTTATTTATTTGCTGTTTTGCTTTATCCGGGGCGTTAATTATTGGAAATATAATGTAAAATGAATTTGGTAAATTTGATAATACCCCCTGTGTTGTTATAAACTTATAGGGGTTTGCAATGGAATGTTTAATATAACCAGGGGGTATGCTTATACCTTAAGTGTTAATACAATCATGAAAGTAATGATATTCAGGAAAAGAAATTCGTAAGGTATTAAAGATAATCATTTTACATAAGTGAAACTTTGCCTCGTCAGCAACAGCCTTTTCGTTAGTTACACATGCGCATAACAATAAATTTACTAAGAAGAACAGGGCTCTTCTAAATCAATTCAAACTTTTACTGTATTTTACTACACCTTATTTACCCAAAGGTCGGAATAAAAACGCATATATAGTAAACAACCTGCTTCTGTTTCAGAGAGGTCTTTGTGTTTTATGAAACATTAGAAAATCATTGATCTTTGATTGATTATGAAAATGATTATTATATGCTCCAAATGCTTCAGCTGACAATTCTTTAACAACTTGCATCAATAATATAAATAATGTTAAGTAGAAAAACAACAATTCTGTGTTTTTATCAAACTTTATCCTTTTCTTTTAGTGAAATAAATATATATAATAAAAGCTTTGCGATCGAAGATCAAGAAAGATATTTTCATCTCCTCGAATTTAACCTTTTTAGCTTCCGTCTGGAATCGGCTTGTTTTATTTACTTTCTGTACAACTTTATTCATGCGCACACACACTAAAACAAACTGACAACCGTATCTTATTTAATTGCATAGATCGTAAGGCCAGGCCTGGAAGAAATTACTCTGTTGTGGTCAGCATGGCTTCGAGGGGGTGTAGGAAATGCTCTATTTATCTACCATGATTTACTTTAACATAGTGTGCTAATAATCTTATCGTTTTAGTAGAATCTAGATGGTCGTTCTAAGAATATAAATATGGCGGTGTTGTCTGGTTGTGGAAATGTTCTTGCACCAAGAGCATTATCGATCTTTACATCCACTATGTCTGGTCCAATTTCAGTTATATCTACTTTTGGAAATGGTATCATTATTCTAGTAGTCATACGAGATCCATTGAATAAATTACATTCACCGTTCAACTACTTTTTGGTCAATTTGGCTTGTTGTGATTTAGTTATTGGCCTTATAACGGCACCATTATCTGTGTACGTACACGCGTATGAGAGCATCGCACACCAAGACAATGCGGACATCTTTGCTAAAGTGTTTCACTTATCGTATTTTATATCTATGACAGCAAGTGTATTAAGCTTAGTAGCATTATCTGTTGACAGATATATCGGTATAACATTCCCTATTCAATATAGGTTATATCTATCCAGGTTCAGATGTAGCATGGTTTCAGTTGCCATATGGACATTTTCATTGACCGTATCTTTTGTATATCTCAAAGTTGGATATATAAATTATTTAATGGGCTTAGCAAATGCTGTAATTCTTGTTGCATTTGTTATTTTGTGTTTAATCTACGTGAGAATATATCGACTTTTGCATAAGCAGACAGTTAGATTACAGAAACAAATGAGAATGTCATCTTTCGTAGCTGAACAGTTTCGTTTAAAGAGATTATCCATGGAAAGGAAAGTGACACGAGTATTTCTTATGATAACCTTGATGTTTGTTTGCACATACATTACAGCTACCATTATTATTTACGTCATATATTTTTGTGAGAAGTGTGACTGCGTCTTTTTACACATACTTCGGGATGTGGAGGTATTGTTGACATTGACAAACAGTTGTATAAATCCGTTTATTTGTATTGTTTATTTGAAGCACTTTAAAGCATCAATTAAAGTTATGCTTTGTTGTAATTTCAGTAAATAAATGACAACAAATTAAAACAGTAGAGACAGTAGCCGTAACAGTTCCTGGCAATATGTAATTAGAACTAATGAAAGCAACCCAGTGAGCACATCATGGTCAAACAACGTCTTTTTAACGTCGAATAAACGTTACAGACGTCGATATAACGTTGTTTCAATGTCGTGTGACCATGCTTGAACATACCCCCTGACTATCGTAAACTTCTTAATAAAACCTTTATAATTTTACGAAAACACGGGGGTATCTTCAATTTTTACCGGCTACATTTTCCCTTTTATTTTCAATAAATAAACCCCTGGAAAAATCAAAAAATGCAAGAAAGTAAGTATTGATTTTATTCATTTCCGGGAACACCAACCACTAAAGGGTCAATTATTCCGCATACATTTTCAGATTTTAATGGACCTTTCCCGAAATTCGTTTGTGTGACGTCACTCAAATATAACAGTTTTCTGAATCTGTTTCTCCGTCAAAGACTGTATTTATTTTCAAGATCATACCATTTTTTCAGAAATAACTACAACCTCTATACGGTTCAATTTTTATAAACATTACATGAAAACGAGTCTTAGAATGATTAAATAATTAATTAGAGAGTTTTGGCCGAGTGTATACAATAGACAAAACAGCCTTTCCACTTATCGTATATAAGACATGAGTGTATACAATAGACAAAGCAGCCTTTCCACTTATCGTATATAAGCCTTTCCACTTATCGTATATAAGACATGATTTTAGCTAATGCTTGTACCTTCTCATATATTTCGGGAAAAATCTATAGTAAAAGCTATGATAGAATAAACATGCCAAAATGTGTTATTTAATGATGTCCTTTGAATCTTTGTATATAGCACCGTGTATATTTAATGTATATTTATCAGTTCAGTTATCTCTAGCAACTCCTATCTACCAAAAGGTCTCGTGAAAAGATTTTATTTTATTTGTAATTACTTAATTATGACTAATTACTTAATTACCGGACATAATTACGGGACATAATTACACATTCTGCCCTTACCTTAACAAAATTCTTGGCAATTGTGTTCAATACGACCACCACCTCTCACTGCTAGGTGATTAGTCTCTTCAATTGGGTTTGCTCTATTTGTACACAACTATGGTTGTAAATTTCCAGGAAAAATGTTTGGTCGTTCAATTTTTTCCCAGGTGTTGTACAAACTCCTTAGATATTTTCCATTATTGTAGTCATAATTCCCTCTTTTGTTTTTGATTTTACCCCATTTGGGACCTGCAAAATATGTAATAATATTGAAGTTAGTTAGTAACTTAATATATGTAATTTTGCTGATGATAACACTATTTATGCTTGTGATGCATGTACTGAAAATATGATCACAAGATTAAACAAGAAAGACGTACGTCTTTAACATCCAGTTATTTGTTTTTTTCGTTTATTTTCAACCTTGTTCCGTTTTCGTAAAAAGCAATTACAGGAATTAAAATCCATCTGGCCGTTTTCGGAATAAATAACTTTTTCGTATTTAAGTGACTGTTTTGAGCAGAACCGTGCAGTAGATGTAATTTCGTAAGATGTCCAAATTTTGCACAATGTGCCGTTTTCGCAGTTTACGTCTATCACCTGTTTGCGCAAATTTTGCTTGTTTTGGCTTATTAAACATACTTAGAATCTATAGAAACATGCTTATTCGGATTCATATCTGCTCCAATGGTACTTGATTTAATAAAATAATTATATACAACCGGGTGAAACTAACACTGGCTTGATTTAGTAAATTAATTTTTGAGGAAACTGATGGCTACATTACATACATAAAGTATTTTTGATAAAACTAATTTGATAAAGTAACGTTTCGGGGAACAAATGCCTAGAGGGGCAAGGCAAGCAAAACAGGCTAATGTAAACTAATTCAAACTATATTATTTCAATTTTCAGAAGAACAGTGATGCTAATCCTTGTTTTTTCAAACTTATAACTGTCTACAATATGTGGTAAACGTTAACTATTAATGCAACTATTGTAACAATAATTGTGAGACTGCATATAGTAGATGATAAGCTCACTGTATATCGAGTAAATTCATGATAAAAATGAATGGCTTACAATTCTGGTTAATTTCACGACATAAACTTGAAGAATCAATGTAGGTATTGTAACAAATGGCATATAGTAAATGATAAGCTCACGGCGTATCGAGAATGTTTATGATATAAATGAAAGGCTTACACATGCCGGTTAAGTATATAGGTATGTAAAAATTTACAACATGTCATAAACTTAAACTATCAATGTAACTATTGTAATAATATTTGCGAGACGGCATATAATAAATGATAAGCTCACTGCGCATCAAGAAAGTTTATGATATAAATGAAAGGCTTACACATGCCGGTTAAGTTTATAGGTATGTAAAAATTTACAACATGTCATGAACTGAAACAATCAATGTAACTATAGTAACAATATTTGCGAGACGGCATATAGTAAATGATAAGCTCACTGCGCATCAAGAAAGTTTATGATATAAATGAAAGGCTTACACATGCCGGCCGGTTAGTTTATAAGTAAGTAAATTGTTTACGACATGTTGTAAACTTGACCTATCAATGTAGCTATTGTAACAATATTTGCGAGACAGCAGATAGTAAATGATAAGCTCACTGCGTATCAAGAAAGTTTATGATATAAATGAAAGGCTTACACATGCCGGTTAGTTTATAAGTATGTAAATTGTATACGACATGTTGTAAACTTGAACTATCAATGTAGCTATTGTAACAATATTTGCGAGACAGCATGGAGTAAATGATAGGTTTGCTGTGCATCAAGAAAGTTTATGATATAAATGAAAGGCTTACATATACCGGTTAAGTTTATAGGTATGTAAAAATTTAAAACATGTCGTAAACTTAAATTGTCAATGTAGCAATTGTAGCAATATTTGCGAGACGGCATATATATATAGTAAATGATACGCTCACTGCACATCAAGAAAGTTTATGATAAAAATGCAAGGCTTGCAAATGCCGGTTAGTTTATAAGTATGTTTATTGTTTACGACATGTCGTAAACTTGTCATAAACTTGAACTATATATTCAGCCAATGTAACAATAATTTCGAGACAGCATATAAAAGCCTATGTGTATCAAGACACGTTTATATAACATAAACGAAACGCTTAAACATAGTGGTTATGTATGCAATTATTGCAACAGTACTTGTCAGACAGCATAATAATGACAAATCACTGAGTATCAAGAAAGTTTAACGAATGCAACTATTGGTACAAAACAGAAAATAGTAAGACATTTGAATAAATGTCAGCAAGACCAATTCCGGCCAAAATTACTTGTGGGCTTTTGGTAAAAATACAAAGAAATAATTAACATATTATGTCCTAGAAATTTCACACGGGTCTCAAGGGATTACAGAATTGTCTAAATAATACAAAAAACATTTATATACATGGGGTAACACGTTCCCTTGCCAAATCTGACATAAGAATTCTGGAAAAATAGCCTATTGGCTTTTCGTAAAAATACAGACACTTTGGGCATTTTATACAAGTCTGCAGATGTGATAGATTTATCTAAATAATACAAAAAACACGTAGAAATAGCATTTATATACATTTATATACAGCTCGTTCTCTTGTGGTTCCCGCTGCCAAAAATGACATATTAGGCAAAAATAGCTTGTTGGTTTTTCGCAAAAATACAGATAAATCCTTAAGCTAAACTTTAGGAATTTTATACAAGTCTGCAGACATATGTTTTTCTAAATAATATAAAAAAACTAGTCCTAAATTCGTTTTATACACGCAAACTATCGCTTTAACTTGGGGTGACCCCCACCAACACTGACATAATAAGAAATTCGGCGAAAATAGCTTGCTGGTTTATGAAAAAACACAGGTAAATATTTGAGCTACACTTTAATAAATTTTAAACATGTGTAGTTAGCTAGTTCTAAATGATTAGAAATTACACGTACAAACTGATACAATGTGCGAATGATAGAAAAGTATGCTTTGAACACAGTCGTGCCAAAAAAAAATACAAAAGTTTATACGAAAAATATGTTTCGGCTGAAATGTCAACATTTCGCATACGTTTTCCTTCAAAAACACTCCTTCTGTGTAGTTAGCTAGTTCTAAATGATTAGAAATTACACGTACCCATTGATACAATGTGTGAAAGATAGAAAAGTATGCTTTGGACACAGTAGTTGAAAAAAAATACGCAAGTTATTGCGACAAATATGTCTCGGCTAAAATGCCAACATTTCCTGCTGAAATGTTAACATTTCGCATACGTTTTCCTTCAAAAACACTCTTTTTGAGTAGTTAGCTAGCTCTAAATGGTTAGAAATTACACGTACGCATTGATACCAAATGCGAAAGTTAGAAAAGTATGCTTTGTGAAAAGTCGTGGCAAAAAATATACAGGTTTATGCGAAAAGGCTGTTTCGGCTAAAATGTCAACATTTCCTAATTCGTTTTGTAAAAGTCTCAAAAATATTTTCCAAGTTTGCAAACAATTTTTTCTACATCTACACTATATATAAGTACTAATTGCTAGTGTAGCTCTGTTAAAAATACACAGTGGCAAAATTTAGAAGAATAAAGAAAAAAACAGACAAGTAGCTAGCTAAGCACTTCAAAAACACTAACTTTAAGGTACTTAGCTAGCTCCAGATTATCCAAAATTCAAAATGTCTACTGTCTCTTCCTCATCACTTTTCCTCTAACTAAACTTGACGAGCAAAAATAAGATGTGTTTTAATTTAATACGTTTCCATTATCACAGAGATAACAAAACTTAAAAAAAGATAAATAACGCTCTATCTATAATAGTGTTAATAACTTTATTAAGAGATATTTCTTTTATCGCTCTTATAATGAGATTAAGTCACAACTCCAAGTTTGAGTTTCTCTGAAAATTTTATTTTTCGATATATGGCAAACGCGAATTCGCGCGTCAGTCTAGATTAATTATTGTCAAGTCTATAGCAAAAACTGGTTGACAGACGACAGGATTGCACTTTAAACACTACCCTCGGTCTGCGCCCAGGCGTGAAAAGGTAAATAAAACATATGATAATATAAAACATGGACGAATACAAGAGAAACAAGACCAGAAGAAAGGCGATGTGCCCTGCAAGTGATATATCGTCAGGGAATATTGCCTGATACATAAATAATAAAAACAGAAATATAGGCCAAGCAAAGGATTGTTTTGTATATATATATGGCTCATCAAACCTTTTAGAGTGTATAATTTTGTCGATAACTCTAGAAACAATAATTTTATTGGTAGGTGACTTAAATCAAGACGGAGTCTAGTTAGTAACTTTATTCCGCGTGGATGAAGAACACGATAAACAGATTCTTCATTAGGTCTCAGACATTTTAGTACATGATGTTAAAAGACACAATGGATGGGGAATTGCGAATTTTAAGATCAAGGTTCCTTATTTTAGGGGTTAGATTATTTATAATTGATTAATACAAGCACAACCGTCTATACCATCTCCTATCCCTTAAACCTTCCAATCCCATTTCTTGAAACAGTTCATCACGGGAAGTACCAAAAATAGCGCCTGTTATTGCCAGTGATGCATTGTATTGCACAGATTCAACTTTTTGGCAAAAGGTCTCATTAAGCGATTTATCATAAATTATATCCTCATAATCAAGGTGTGTGGTTTAATATAAGATTTATAAATATTAATTGAAGTATGACGTGGTAAAAATGTAAAAAGACACTTAACTAAGCCAATAGTTAGCTTTGGAAATCATCTCCTTCAAATGATGATCAAAGGTCAGTTTTCTGTCCAAAATTATACCTAAATGTTTATGTGCCTGCTGGGTGGAAACAAAATTGTCATTAAATGTTTTAACATATTTAGTAGAAAAAATAAACTTCCTGCGCTTGTTTTGAAAGATCTGGGTTAAAAGACATTTTCCAATTAAAAGCCCAGTCAGTAACCAAACTCAGATTATTATTCAAGACAATATGACTAATAGGCCGCAAGATGCACTGACATTCGTAATTATTAGAATAATATAGCAGATGTCTTACCTCAGGATGAAATGCGTTGACAGTTTTGTTTAAAACGACCACCATGGGACTCGAACCCACAGTTTTCCGATTCGAAGTCGGATGCCTCATCCAATGGGCCACGCGGCAATAATTAAATTTTGACTTGTGGCCCTAAATCCCAGGATACGTCTACTGAGTCTGTGTTATTTGCAAAGCTGTCACAACAGTTAAACAACGAATCTTCGGATTCGTTGTTGGGCGCCGTATTGATTTTGTTACACGGCCGTTAAAGATGCACTTTAATGAATTTATTAAAGGAATTCCAAAGGCTTTGCCGCTCGATATTTAAATACTTGTCTAGTCTCGTGATGGGTTGTGTAAATTAGAAATCTTCCAGCAGGTAGCTCACAGGTTGAATAGAGCAGGTAGTAAGACAACGGGAATATCCCAGTTAATTTTTGCTTTTACCAGTCACAAATGGTGCTTTTAAACGTGTACTAGTCGTCGGCCTATGTAAAGTATTCTTTATTGTTTTCCTGGCTGGAACGAGAGACAATATACTTCTTATATATTTTCGTTATAAAGTGTGCATTTAGACCGTAGTTTATTTATAGAACACACTTACTCGGTATTTATCCTTAATTGAATATTCTACAGATAGGCACCGAACTTGTATTATTGTTAATTGTTTACATTTTAGAGAGACAACTTAGCCTGTATTCATTGGTAATAGTTACTTTGATAGAGGAATCTGAGCCTATGTTTTACAGATATGCAGCATACCCTGTATTTAGAGATGTTACTTACAGAGTGGATTCTGAACATTTATAATATAGGCATCGGAGTGTAAATGTTACACAGAGGCGCGCCAAGTATATTTATAATTGGAACTACCTAAGCCAAATATTTGATCCCCATCGTGGTCATTTTAAATAAACCAGGAATCCAAATTAATCCTGAAATAAAACAACCGCTCTTTTGTTGTATAAATATCACATTCTAACAATTAATAATGGCAGAATATTTATATATTATATATCCTAGAACTTAAAAACAACGCTGTATTTAACTATTTATACAGTACTGTATCTTAATACAGACTTATAATCGTGGTATATACAAAATTAATGTTATTTAAATTATTTGTGCCTATAAAAATAGTCATTGGTTTAAAAGTGGTTTATAGCTATCTATTTTCAGGTGGCATTGTGACTGAATATGCAACAATTTGGTATTGCTCTGCTCTGTTTATCAGAAGATTGATAGGTGCAGTACTACCGGATTTAAAAGTTTAAAAATAATGTTTCGATAAACTTAAAAAGCCAATCCTGATATATCAGGATTATATACTGTGTATAATTTTATAACAGTAGTAAATAATTATCATCATTATTGGTATTGTTGTACGAAATTACAAATTAAAATAATAAATAAATTGGATAATGTTAAAAGTTTTGTTTTTCTCGCCAAAGTTTGAAAATTTAATAGACAAAGACACCAATATACTAAATTCCCATAAAAATATTAAATTTGTAATTTCTGTCAGAACTGTGTTAGCTAGCTAACCCG
>JANTOQ010645455.1:0-10347 GCA_027564595.1 Bythotiara depressa
GGGAAAAAAAAAAAAAAAACCGCCCCCCCCCCCCCCCACATGTTTTATTTTCGTAAATAAATATATGGTTTGAAACTTCATACAAATCTAACAAAATTAGGTCTCACTTTTTTGCAACAATCCTTCGTTAAATTTTAATCAAGGTGTAATCGTTTATTTTACTCATGGTCTTTATGATTTACTAGCGGAAACGCTTTACACGTCGTTACACGTCTGCTACACGGGCCTAGCAACAACAATCAAGATCTTTCTATATGTCACTGGGATTTAAACAGCATTGCGGCAGTTGTTTTTATTTAAACATACTCTTCTTGAAGCCTATATATCAACAAAAAATTTTCATTTCATTTGTTTATCCGAAACGTTTTTGAATTCTTCTTTTCCGAGTGATGATCTAAGGTTAAATTTGCCAAGTTATTCATTGTTACGATGTGACCATCCTCTGATACGTAAAGATGAGGCGTATGTATCTATTATAAAGATCATATTCCACTGGTTGTTAAGCCGAATATGACCTTGCTAAATGAGTGCTTAGTTTGTGAAATGAAAGTCAACAATCACTTCGTCAATCAATAGAAACTATTAATAATATAAACAGAAATAACCCATTTATTTCGATTTCCACAGGCAATTTTAGTGCTAGAAATAAAAATTGGCGGAATTTTGATGATATTGCATCTCGTTACAACTTAAGTCAATTAATTAACGGTCCTACTCACATTCGTCCCAATTATGAACCGTCATGTATAGATTTAGTATTTACTTCACAGCCAAATCTAATTACATAAAATGGTGTAAAAGCTTAATTATCTGAAAGGTGTCATCATCAAATAATTTATGGAAAAATAAATTTTATGAATTATGGTTTCCTCTGAAGTATGAGCGCCTAGCCTGGGATTACTCTAAAGCAAATATACAACTAATTAAATCAAATCTTTCGCAAGGCAACTGGGAAAATGTATTAAATAATCTCCATGTCAATGACCAAGTCAAATTTCTTACTGAGTGTATACTTACTTTTGTTTAGAACTTTGTTCCTACAAAAACCTTATTATGTAAAGATAAAGACGTGCCATGGATAACAAGTGAAATAAAAAAAGTAATTCAGGAGAAATCGAAAATTTATCAAACCAATATAAAAAAAGGTGGCTCTGATGCAAGTAAAGGAGACCTTTGTAATATAACAAAACATACAGTTAAGCTAATGATGTTAAAACAAAACACTTTACTGGTCTTGGAAATAAACTAAACGACCCGCATTTAGGTTCTTAATCGTATTGGACTATTCTTAATAAATTTTCACACAAAACAAAGATTCCTTTAATACCATCTATTTTATACTACAATACTTTTATTATAATTGAGAAGGCATCATTATTTAATGACTTGTATTCACAACAATGTACACTTATTCAGAATTCTAGTGAGCTTCCTGATTTTGAGTATAAAGCAAACACCAGAGTAGATACAATTGTATTTAATGATAAAAATATTATTTCTGCATTTCGTTCACTGAACCAAAATAAAGCTCGTGGTTGTGATGATATTTCTATAGGGATGCTAATAATTTGTGACGAAGTGGTTATCCCTCCTCTGCTGATTATTTTTAAAATTTTACCTGGATCAATCGAGAAAGTACAATGTAGTACCAGTTCACAAAAAGAATAGTAAAAATATATTAAAAACTATAGCCCAATATCTTTGCTGCCTATATGTGGAAAGATATTTGAAAGATGCATATATAATACGCTTTATAATTACTTTGTCAACCAGGTTTCCGTAAAACAGATTCTTGTGTTTCACAATTACTGTCTATAACTCATGATATATTCTCAAATTGTGATTCCTGTCCACCACTTGAAACCCGTGGTGTGTTTTTAGATATTTCAAAGGAATTTGACAAAGTCTGAAATGAAGGTCTACTTTATAAGCTAAAGTCTTATGGTGTTAATGGTCCACTTTTAAATCCAATTGAAAACCTTTTGACTAATAGAATGCAAAGAGTTGTCTTAAATGGCCAAATTTCAACGTGGAAAAATATATTAGCTGGGGTACCTTGGGGGTTCGATTTTAGGACCATTGTTTTTCCTTGTCTACATTAATAATCTTCCAGTCTAATGTTAAAATATTTGCTGATAATACTCTCTTTTTCAGGTGATGGTGGATAAGACTGTCCCTCTTCTGATATTTTAATAATGATTTAAAATTAATATCGGATTGGGCCTTTAAATGGAACATGTCATTTAATCCAGAGCCTACAAAACAAATGCAGAAGTATTATTCTGTACTAAAAATAATAATACTAAACCTCCAGCTTTAATGTTTAACAATAGTTTTGTTTCCACTCAAGTAACGCAAAAGCATTTAGGTATGGTATCAGATAATAAACTCACCTTTGATCATCACTTAAAGGAAAAGATCTCAAAAGCGAACAAAGGTATTGGTTTAATTAGACGTATTTTTCACTTTGTACCCAGGTCTACCTGAATTAATATATACAGTTCTTTTATTAGACCACATCTAGATTACGGGGACATAATTTATGACAACCCGTTAAACGAGTCGTTTTGCAACAAAATTGAATCTATTCAATATAATGCTTTCCAACACATCGTGAAAAACTTTACCAAGAGCTTGGTTTTGAGAGTTTAAAAGATAGACGGTGGTATAGAAGATTATATTTTTACTATAAAATCATATTCAATCAAACTCCAGTATATCTAAAACATTTTCTACCTCAACCAAGAAATGACTCTCACGACATTCAATCTTTCAGATCTTTAAATCATGCAACTGCCAGAACAAATCTTTTCCCAGCTTCTTTTTTTTCCATTTTGTTCTACTAATTGAGAACAACTTGATCAACATATTAAAAATTATCTTTCACTTATATGTTTCAAAAACCCGTAAATTTGTAAGACCATCTGCAGCACCTATTTATCAAGTTCATCATCCTACAGTTCTTAAGTTGTTAATTAGACATCGTCTTGGTCTTAGTCATCTCAGAGAACATAAATCTCGTCACATAATACCATAAATGCAATTTGTTATTGTGGTACTAACTCTTTAAAAACAATTAAACTTTTCCTATTGCATTGCTCTAATTTTTGTACTCAACGTTTTGTACTCTTTGAAAACCTTCACGTTAATAACATATCAATTTTCCCTTTAAACTGCTCTTCAACCGAACAGCTTCTTCTTTACGACAATAGTAGTTATAATAATACTTTAAATCATGTTATAATATCTAATGTTATTAAATATATCCTGGATACTGAAAGATTTGAAGAGCCTTTAATATAAATTACACACTAGCCTATAGTACCTATAATCCTATTTTATATATATATATATATATATTTGCAATGTTCCTTGGCGATATCACTTTTTGTGTCATGTGGGGACCATTGCTTATTCTTACGTGCTTGTAAATCATGTATTCTTTGTACATGTCCATGTATTAATTTTTCTTATATATTTTATTTCTTGGTTTATTTTTTTAAATTGAGTAAATATTACTTAAAACCTTAGCTTTTATGGATATAGAGAAAAAAATAACGATAGATTTTGTGCTTAATGTATACCTTGAGTAATAGCTCCATTATGGGAATTATGGGAAAGTCGTATATGGGCACCTACCAAACTACCATCTAAAACGTTTTCAACGTGTACAAAATTCAGCTGCTGGTTTTGTGTTAAACCAATATGCTTGTGAAAAGATCCGTTCGCTCTAAATTGGCTCAAAATGAATTTGATTAAAATGAGTTTTAAGCATTATATGACAAATCATGGCCTCAATATCTGTTATTGAATTTTGCTGAGGAGGAACGAAACCGACGGTTGACAAAAGCTAGCTATAACATCTCATAAACGTGTTCATTACATTGGAATGAAGTGATACGTCTTGTATATCTTATCTTCTTTTCTTAAGGAAAGTCAAAATGGGTGGTGGTGAAGATTGTTGTACCAATTCTTGTTGTTGTTATCATCCTACTGGCCGTTGCAGTGGCATATTTGTATCGAAGGTGTGTTCTTGTGTATCTCGTGTATTCTGATTGGTTTAAATTCTTTGTAACCCATACAATTTTGTCTTACAGTTTTTCCCTTTCAAATATGTAGCGCGGCCCGCTATCGGTAATAGGTAAAATACGGCATAGTACGGTAAAACATGTTGCGCCAACGAATGTTTTTCTTTGCTAGATGATCTGAGAGAATTATCATAGTTATATGACACTACTAGTAGCAATCAGACCAGTTCGTTAGTCGTCACTTAACCTGTGTAGTGTTTTCTAGTTTAATGTCACCAAAATGATTAGTATTCACAGCTGCGTTTCTACATATGCACTTCATAAAGATTTGATATGTAATGCATACACCTCTCCACTCCACCCGTTCCTCCCACCCAAAATAAGATTTTCGCTGGTGGTAGTCTTATAGAAGATGAATTGGCTAGATTAGGCGTGTTTGTAGCTAATCCTAGGATTATCACATATATATATATATATGAAAGATCCAAGATATGAGACCATCTGGTCTCTCCCATTCTTTCAAGGATGACGTTCTGATAGTAGGTTCCTCTATATGTGCTGTATGTATAAACAGAGAACGCTTTTTAGAGCTAGTATTTCATATCTTACAATCTTTCAACAATGTATAACAGCAGATATAAACATATACACATGGTACTCACTACCTCACTACTTTAATATCTACCGCTATCACTATATTCTATAATTTTCGTACATCTCATGAGCAATTTATTTTGTGAAGAGTCCTACATTGAAACCGTTCCCAAGAACATCAATCAATCTCTCTGGCCTTAAGAGAGCTGGCAACATAATATAATTATTTTGCAATTCTTTCTAGGAAAACGTTCTGGTTGTATTTAAACCTCCCATATGTGTGAAACAGGTTGTGGGAACAGTTTCACGTGCATACTTTCTATGTTCCATACAATGACTTTGACTCACGTTATTACATTAGGTTTTCCAGAACAGCTAAAATTATTGTTAAGGAGGATCCACGTCTAGCGTCCGATATGACACGGAATGAATATAAAGGGGATGAAGACTACATAAATATGGCTTGTCTACCAGGTAAAAAAATTGATAAGTGCTGATAGACTAAACTATTTTTAGTGCATTCGATGACTTTCAATTTTCAACTCATTTTATTAGATTGTATCAATAACATACCCATCCACCGTAAATATTAATTCTTAAAGACAACCATCTAGCGTGAGCAAAGCAATGCTAAGGGAAATTATTTGCAACAGCTGCAATTGACCAGATTGGCGCATTGACAAATAGATTTATAAATAATGATACTAGACGCGATGTACAACGTACTTGTTGGGCCCTTATCAACGTGTTTACAAATATAAACATTCTATAATTGTTTGTTTACCTTTTCGATGCATATTTTCCTTACTCCACAATTTGTATTCCCCGTGGCACATTTACTGGCGTGGCATTACGTTTCATAATCAAATGATCAATTCCAGAAAAGTAGATATAAACGTCCTCTCGATTTCGCACTTGCTAGACGACCTAGCTAAATCAAGAACTACTTCTAGTCGCATGAGGCTTTTCATATTTATCCGTTCTGGTCCGATACCGTATGTATAATATAATATCCCTTTATAATATACATAAAATATAGGTATATATAACACTTGGTAACTAGGATTTATATCACATTGATAAGATATAATTTTGAGTGGAGGTTTACGAGTGCGATATCTATACTGGCACAGTGCGGAAACTACCTTCATATTTATATGTTTATGTACACCCAAAGTGTTGGCTATGTCCTATTGTCCAAATTTTACATTGTGTAAAAACCGGTACAGCTCTCAGAGTGGAAAGTTTAGGAACGGAATTGAATTTACTTTTTGTAACATGAGAAAGATATTCGGTTCTCTTAGTGCAGCTTGAAGCAAACGAGTAGCAAGAACGATTTCTCTTTTGTGTGTCTTATTTACACAAATAACCTGCATAACTGATATAAATCAGTGTTCATTAAATGTTTAATGAAAAAACAGCCTTAATTTGTTTTAAAATAGTTTTCTTACTCATTCGTTCGAATTTTCTTTCATTCGAACGAATCGTACTCCTGACTTAGCGCTGATGCCACATATGTGAATAAAAAACCGAAGCAGCCAGCAGAGCTGCTCTAAGAAAGTAAGTGTTCTTAACTGCCAGGAAGCAAATCCATAAAATCTCTGTTCCTCAGGAAGAGGAAATGTTTCTCTCAGAACAGATAAATTTTCATATAGAACAGAAAATATTTCTAGGCAATTGCTATTGTCTCTTAGAACGCTTACTTTCTGCTAGGATACTGATAAATTACCTATTTTGGTAATTCTCAATTTACCAGGACTTAAAAAACCTTGTGTTAGAACAGTTCAATTCTCCAAAATGAAATGAAACCAAATAAAATATCTCTGTTAGAGCAGCTCCTACCGGCATGATAGTGATTTTCTGCAGCTGGATTAACTCAGTTTGTCACGAAGCACGCTAGTCTTAAAAGAACAGCTTAATTTGCCAAGGCGACCAAGTTCACGATTTTGAGCTCTGTTTGTTAGCACTGGCACTGTTCTAGAACACCTATTTCTTTGAGCACCTCTGTTGATTGTTTGAGTAGAGAGTTCTACCTATGCTAAATAATTATCTTTAAGGATTGTGTTTCTTGACATTTGTTATTCTGTAAATAATTATCTACGTTAATTTCTTTTTTTATCACCCAATAAAAATCACAGTTGAAACATATAAAACTGCACAAGATGCGAATGTTCAAAGCCATTATGAAGTTGATGCAAACCAAGTTGGCCAGTATGTAGAACCCGATATGAGTCTATATCAAACTGTAACTTGATGATGTAGCTACAAGTAGAAACAGCGAGAACGTTCTTTATATTACGTAAATCTTGTACACATGTTTAATATATTGCAATTGGGCAATTTTAATAATTATACTTTGTGTAAATAAATTGTGGAGATATCCCTCCGCTTCATACCTCCGCTTACAATATATCATGGGATTAGCGGCCAACCCTGACAGCAATTGTTAATCTGTACCTACAGAAAAAGTACTGTACTTGTCAATGCATTTAGTCAAGTACAACGTTTTAATGATTGTGGTTTTTACATTACTACGTACACATTTATTTACACAATCCGAATTACCTTTCATGTGACATGTTTTATAATATGTATATGTTGTATATGTTGTATATGAGTAATATAAGTGTATTCAAAATTTAAATTCATCACCAATAATGTGATATATTTAGAAAAATTAAACATCAATAACCAATAATTTTCTACAGGTTAACAAGTTAATACATTCAAATGCTCATAATTTACTTTAAGGGCGAAATTCTAATTTACACTTCCTTTTTCAGATAATTAACCGAAATGATTTAAGAACTTCAAGAAGTATATAGTATGGATAGATGACAAAATAATCTACGTTAATTGTTAACTGTTTTCTTCCTCAAAATATTTTTCTCTCCCTTGAATAAGTGGCCCCTAAAGAATCCGAAGTTAAACCGCGTTCCGGACGCTTATCCCAGGAAGTCATTAAATCGTATAATTGTAAAGATAATCGTATAATTTTAAAAGGAAATAATTAAAATATCATTATAATCCCTCCTCTAATTCTCTGGGCGCAAACTCCGAAAAAATAATTTTAAATAGCCGTACGTTTAGTATGCACTTGGTAAGGATCAATTAGCAGATCTTTTTTAAATAACGTTTTCTCGAATATTGAGGGAGGACGATCCATAAGATATAAAACAGCTACATGCATGAAATACTACTGCCTCTCCTTAGTTCATAAAGGAAGTGATTAAATCGTTACAATAGATCATAAATAAAAAACATTTACAAAACCTGTTTTTGTAAATAATAATCAATAAGTAAGTTGTTGTCAGCAGCTTTTTGATTATTCATTTTATGTTCCCTTTCTCCACCTCTCGTTTTTGCTCCCCGTTCTCTCCATTTGTGCGTTAAAAAAAGAGTAATGCTCATCATCAACGTTCATGGAAAGTCCATTTTTTTATGTTGTCTTCTTCCATCTTCAGTTCAGAAGTAGCCAGCAGAGAGGTTATAAGAAAACAGGTATTCTTAACTGCCAGGAAGTACGTTCTTGAATCAAATATCAAGAAAGCCAAATTCATCATTTCTCTAGAACTGCTCTATTTTCCTGGACTGGCAGACCTCTAAAACAATGCATTCGTCAGTGTTTGTGAATATATTCACTTAAAACTAAGGGTTTCTTTGAGAATACCACCCCTACGTAGTTCGTTATTACGGGGATTTTTACGTAGAAACATGATAAATATCAAATTTAATGATGATGTTAAATGAGAAAAAATAAAAATGAAAGTAATGGTATTGGTGATGACGTCATCTTCGTATAAGTACAGATGGAAAATTCTAGATGGGATACTCAACCTGAAAGTAAACTATGTTGATTTCTCTAACATGGGTCACATGAAATTTCTCAAGCAGAGATTTCAATAATCTTTCTAATGCCTTACATGAAACTCAGGGCTGAATTTACTCACACGCATGATAACGAAAATCCATAAAGTGTAGATTTCATAAGGTACAACGCAAACCAAAATATGGACTTTTTGTTTTTTAAAATTTAAAATGATGCATTCTTTATACTTGTTAGAAATAAATATAATTGACATCCATCGAGCAAGGTTAGGTTACATACAGAGTGCTGTAAACTACCATGTTAGACCAATTAACAGTTACATAAAAAATGGTCGCGAATCTGATTGGTTTAGAACGCAATGTATAACGTCAGAACAGGGCTAATATTTTAGGGTATTGCCTGGAGTCAATACCAACACATAATGTCGGTCATTTCATGTAAACAAAACAGAACAAGTGTTTTACTGTGACTTTCGTTAAAGTTTTAGAAGGACTAAAAAGTACAGTTATAATACAACAAGATGTCCGGCAAGTCTTTACAAAACGGTTTTATCACACCGACCTGTAAGCGTGTGTCAATACAAATCACCTTTCTTTGAAGGAATGTAACGAAACTTGAACTAAGGGGTGGAGGAGATGTTTTATTATGAGCGACCTGTAGGTCGAAATGGAATTGGGGAGTTTATGTCAAAAACCAAGAAACTTCTTCTTCTTAGTCGTTAGGTTAAAGTAGTGCATCATAGTACAAGAAACGGCGATATTGAACTAACCTGATAAAAATATTGATCCTTCTTACGTCTCGAAAATACCTAGCTAGTTGACAAAAGAAAACAGATAGGCTAAGAAACTATCACATAACATGAACCGAACTTCAAAGAAATATGTCCAACATTCTAAGTAACAGCTACGTTAACAAAAAAAAACACATTTCCCATCTAGCTTTTAAGTTGTTCCAAACACAAGCCTGTTTACTTTCAAAAATACAGGAACAAATGTTTGAAATCTCGAATCCGGTATTGCCTACAAGTTTTTATGGCGCTCACATCACAAATTGAGCTTTGAATATAAACAGTAATCATCAACAAACCAGTCTTTCACCTCCTTTAGCTAACACCATTCGTAAAAGGAAACGATTTGTTATCAATGATGACGATGACCAATTTGAAATATGCTGATCCCTTTATTTTGTTTTAGAAACATTTGTGTCGCCGAACGAATCATAAAAACTTTTTTGTTTTGTTGAAAAATTCGAACGCATGAAACGTTTAAGATTTTTAGAATATATTATTCGAATTTCACTCTTCCCTCAAGTGTTTAAAATGTATATTACTGTCTGACCGGGTAATAAAACCTATATTAACTGCTATTAACACTCAGTTTGCGCAATACCCTCGCTAGCTCGGACTCCATTTCAACTTTGGGTAAATATTTTTCCGTATTGCCCTCCTTAACAGTTAATATAGGTTCATTATGATCAGACAAAAAACGTAATTCTGTAATGGCTATCCAGTTTGAGCAAGCATAAATATGATGCATAACTTAATATTAAAACTTGGTTTGGATATAGTGAAAAGGAACATCGCGTATTGTTAAAAACTGTCCGACTATACGTCAATGAATAAATGATTGAATGAATGAATATCTTATTGATTTATTATTGAGTAGATAACCAGGATATTTACACTATCAATGTGTGTCCTGACAAAATCGCGTTCTGTTGTAGTTTATGTTCACAATTGCACAATTCGTTAACAACGCAACAATCATTTTACTATAAAACATTATTGAAGCAGATCCACTCAAATATGGTCGTAACCTGTTTTTTTGTACTTCATATCAAAATCATTATTTAATGTTGGAATCCACAACATTTCAGAGGTACTTATACTCTCATTCA
>JANTOQ010645566.1:0-10347 GCA_027564595.1 Bythotiara depressa
TTGTAACATGAATCGAATTTGAAGACAAACGAAATGTAAGTAAGATAAACCGAATTTGAAACTCAATTTTGACCCGAGAAACACTCCATAATACGGTTCAATGTATCTTTCACTGGCTGTTGATGTTGCATGGTGTAGTGAATATAAAGTTCTTATTACTGAAATTGTTGAAAATACTCAACAAAATCATTAACAGAATTTCAGCTTTGTCGTATAAAGTATATTGTGATTTATTTACAGGTATTGATATTGAACTGCTTGGAGATGGATTAACAAAGGTATGTCATTTTTAACAAACCCTGCCTTCAGATTCTATATTGTTAACTTGTGATTATCTTTTCAAATTCCCTCAAAATATAAACTACCAGACTAATATATGTTGCTGTTCAAGCCACATTAGCTATATTGTTACATAATTCTAATGTTTTCCATTCAATATAATTCTTAGTGTATGTATCTAGTAAGTAAGTAAGTAAGTAAGTAAGTAAGTAAGTAAGTAAGTAAGTAAGTAAGTAAGTAAGTAAGTAAGTATAAAGTAATGCAGAGTTTTTACGTTCTTGGGGTATATCCACAGCATATTAGTGGCTCTTCATCCCCATTGATATCGCTAACTTGAGTTGACTTACTGTACCACTAGAGATATGTGAATCATTGCTCTAACTTGCCTTCCCAAGGCCATTGTGTGATCAGTCAATGGCTCCTAATGGGCTGATAACACTGTGTTTAAAGCGTATTGGAGTGGAGTATTGATTCCAGTGTTCTCCATCAAGGATCGGACCCCAACTGCACTGGTGAAAACTGAAGGTGCATACATACCACTACACACACTTAGTGTATAAGATAATATCATGACTGTGTCAGTTGTGTGGTGACTTAATACTCCGACATTGATATTAGTAGTAATTATAATCCAATTTGTGTGTTCAAAGTTGAAAATAATTCCACGAAATACACATTCTAAGATAATCACAACACACTCCTGTGTTGATGTCATATTTGACAGATACTGCATATTTAATCCTTGTTCCACAAACCATTACAATGGGTTTCAGATAACTCACCACAATCCTATCAATGGTAAGGCTCCTCATAATTAATCATTTGTTCATTGTTAAGTGTGCGCAGCATGTTTAAAAAAAACTTTAAATAATACTGCATTTTATTTTATTATTTTGATTGTAAAATGTAACTTTATAATTCACAAACAGCATCACTTTTAGCTAAATAACCTTTAATTGTCTGCAACATAAAAACTGTTCACTTAGATTCCAAAAAGCAATGGGCACTCTTTACAAATGCATTACATAAAACAGAACAGTGTTTATTATTTCAATGGTGCATAGAAGAAACAGATTAACAAACAATGTTAATGACCTGCTACAATATAGCCAGGTGCTATTTTTATTATGACACCATCACAGTGATTATTTTGTAATTGTCCAATTCATAACTAATCATAGATAGCCAGGAAATCCCTGACTGTAAAAATACAGATGAATGAAGATTTATACAAACCTCTATACAATAATGGAGAGGTTCTCTTTTTCCTGTTTGCGCGAAGTCGTTGCAGTGCATGCTGCTGCCTTTATAAATTCCCAAGTGTCCTAAATTCTCAGTCATTTTGTGCATTAAGAGTGGAAGTTATGTATAAAGTATTTCATGCTATAGTTATTTGCATAGAATAAAGGGTAATATAGATCTTGAAACACACCGTGCAGCGCCTAGACAATAAGTGTCTAGTAGAATAAAGAAAACAAATACAACGGTATATAAAATAGCCTGTCTCTATCTGAAATGTATGTAGATTTATTCTTAGAAATAAACAGGTTTTTCCTGTGAACCAGAAGTGAATTGTAATGGAAAAGCAACTTTTTTTCATGCATCTCCCTTAATCATTTAAAATTCAACACATCCCTACTCTTACATGTGCTAAATTAATTAACCAGGAGGTTAGTATGTTGTATACACTAGGATCAAGCATATTTTAATTAAAGATAGTTTTCATTTTTTACCCCTGAATTTGTGATGTTTATTGTCTGAACATCTCTGACAGACTGTGTGCAACAGGTTTCTATTTGCTTATAACTAAAACATATTATATAACTCAAGCTATATAATATTTTATTCTCAAAATGGTTGAAATAAATAATATTTTAGTTTAATTTAAAATGTTTTTCCTGCTAAGTGTGTGGAAACCGGTCTTGTACATCTTTTAATTTGAAGGAAGGAAAAATCAGTCACATGGAAAAAACACTATTCGAACAAGAAACAAAAGCTACAAATAGAAAGTTTCTTTTGTGTCACAGGAATAAGATGCATGAACTTTTATCGGTGGTACTATAGTCAGTGGGGAAAACTCTAGAGAAAGATGGATTAGAAAATGTTTGTTTACTAATTATCACACATTTTCTTTAAAAAAAATTAATTAGAGGAGGTCAGCATAAAACCGTAGTAATGGCCATACAAAGTCACTCGTGATAGCTTTATTGAGCTGGTATCACAAAAATAATTTTCTAGAAAATAATTAAATACTTGTGCATCCCCCATTCTGTTTCAACTGTTTAGTTTAACAATGAACAAATTATTAATTATGAGAGGCCTAAGATATTAAATTAATATGGTGTGTATTTTTAAAGAAATATAAATTATGTTTCAAAATATTATTCATTTGTTATACTGTTCATTCGTTATACTATATACTGTCTTTTTAGATAGTTAATTTGCAATACCAAGCCATTTGGCCTACAACCAGTCGTGATTTTTGTTCAATTTCTTGTGCGAGACATCTTAAAGACAATATATATGGTGTATGTGTAAAAGCTGTAAGTACAATATAATTACCAAATTGATGCTGTTAAAGCATTCTTTCCTACTTCAAGTTAAATGTACTTATTGGCTTATAATGCACTATGCATATGCTATGATTAAAAGGTTTTTAAAAGCAAGAAATAACAACAGATGGGGATATTAATTGTCTTCCATTGCATTTGTTATATTTATATTAATTTGTTCATATTAGACATTCACACACGTGATTTTATCATCACTCTGTTTTTTAGCACATTTTGATCTTTCTATATAAAAGGCTTGTTTCCATTTGGTGTTTAGACAATGATAAGGTGCCCTTAAATCAAGGGACTTAACCATATTAGTACTGGGCTTTTTGTGGCTCTTACTGGCAGGGGGGGGGGGGGTATACTTGCACGAGTCTGGATAGATTTAATCATCTTTTATCACTTGTAAAGGACAAAATTACGAAAAAGACAACAAAGTTTCGTATTCCAGTGTCCACTGAAGAGCGTCTTGCAGTAACTATTAGATTTTTAGTGTGTGGAGATAGCCAACAGTCACTAAGCTTTTCTTATCATCGTATCTTCAGAAAGCATTTCATCATCATGCAACGCCATGTTGGTATATTAAGACGTTTTGTTTACAACTTTATCTATTTAGATTATTTTAATATTTTTATTTTCAAAATAACCACCTAGTTAAGCATGCAGTGCTTAGATCAAATTTTTTATCTCCAAGCACCATGTAATTATTTGGCACTTACATTGTGCTTAAGATTGGAGAATTCTCATTAGGGCACTTACATAGCACTTAAGAGGCGCTTACCATCAAGCACCTAATGGAAACCAGCCTTGAATGTTTTTCTTAACCAATTTGGATTCACGTATGATAATTAGTTAGCTTTAACTTTTGTTAACTCTGTCCTTAAGACAAAAATATTAATTCTGTTTTGTATTTACTCACACTATGTTTTCTGTCATTTATTTGAACTTACATTTTGTGCTCTAGCAAGAATGACAGTGAAGCTGGATAAATTAATATCCTCTCGCAATATCTTATTATCATTCTTTCTAGGCTACACATCCTGACTGTCTTCCAAAAAAAAGTAAAGTGAGGTATCACAAGTTTTCAATCATGTCCTAAACCAATACATATACAGTGGAACTCTTGTAATTCGAATTCTGAGGGGACCGAGAAATTTGTTCGAATTACATGATTTTCGAATTATAGGATTATCCCGTTATTAAGGAAATCTGAGGCGGCCGAAAAATCTGTTCGATTTAGATGATTTTTCGAATTATAGGAATTCGAATTACACGAGTTCCACTGTACCAATATGGTATAGATGTGTGTGGCTTAAAATTCCATTTCTTGTGTACACATATTATTTTCATATGTGCCTTATATGATTTCAGTAAACAGAAAGGAATTTCCTGATATTTATTTTTTATTTTGCATTCAAATATTTTGTACCATTATTATTTATATATTTCAATTTGTATTTATATATATAATATAATTTTTTATTTAGAGCTGAAGTTATTATTGGAGGATTCATTTTGGAAGAAGTGTCAACTGAACCTCCTGTGGTTAACCTCACATACGTGACAAGAGCAGATTTAAAAGGTCTGTACATATATATTTACATACAGTATGTGCATACAATACATACATCCTCATGTTTCATATTCCACTAGTCACACATATTAACACAAGAATTTAGAGAATTTAGAATTATGTAGAATTTAATTCAATGGTGGCAAGGTTAATAACTGAGTTTATGTATGTGATCTTTATTGTATAAACCAGGTTTGTTTTAGTTTTCTAGCAACATCTAAGATCTAAACTGATCTTCACAATCCTGTGACAAATTTCCAGCCGCAAATAGATAAGAACACAATTCTGGTAAAATATCAGCAAACATCAACTTTTGGCAATGATCCAAAAAAAGGAGAGTTTGTGAAAATGTCTTGAAAATTTCTGGAAAGCATTTTTAATTTTTATGCAAGTTATTATGAGAACTATTAAAAGGACTTTGAAAAATATTTTGCATTATAAATTAAACCTCTGTGTACCATTTTTTGTTGTCCATCACAACCAAAGCATTATTGATTTCTGCATAGGTTCTCAGATAATAATTCTGACATTGATGTCAAACTACCCTGTCATGTTATATTTACAAAAAAAACTAATTTTCTGTTGTTGTCTAATGTAACATCTTTCAAAATCAGGTTTTGTTAATGTGTTTTTTTAAGCACTAATTGGAAACTAATTACCTATAATTAGAACGTTTACTCTTGCAATCAAGACCCTGTAGCAACAAAACATTTGTCATAGGGGATGTTTATATGAGACTGGCAGCACCCTAGTCATGCTGGCTTAGAGTGATTTTTACATGTATCTCCTTTATATGAAAGTTATTAGGGCAAGAAAATCTTGCCAACCTGATGTGTAAAAGTTATATTTAAAACGTAATTTTATAGAAAAAGTAATTGATGAAATCATTCAAAGGTGATCCAAACTCACTAGCCTGGCTGGCCCTTCTTATAAAGTATGAACGCCACCTTAAGAGGTTGGTGAAGAGGTTGGTGACGGTGAAAAGCAGAAAGGTTTATTGTTTTATTTATTATTTTCATAATGTGGTGTACTTGTATTTCTTTAAGGCTCTATACCACAAAGACTGATCAATCGAGTAAATGCAGAACAGCCCATGTTTGCAGCCAGCATACGCAAACATTGTGAACGTCGTTACGAAATACAAGACCCAAATACAGATGGCAAAATGTGGTTAGAAAGATTAAGTGCTGTGCCAAGTGTTTTTGAGAAATTGCAAGAAAAATCCATTGTACCTAATTCTGATGCTATTTCATTAAAGGATCAAGGACCAGAAGATACCTATTCCACTAATAATATAAATGAGTCCTCTGAAATTCCTATTAATACTATTAATAGCTGTTATAGAGAAAATGATGGGGAAGAATGTAGTGATGATGAAATCATGGTGATGAAAAAGTTACCTGTTACCATTGGCTCAAGTACTCCAATCTTAAATAAAGAAAACAATACTTTACAGACATTGCCAATTAATTCCCAGATTATTGACAACCAAATTAATACAACTAACAAAGATATTGATAATGGTATAGTACATGCACAACCACAAGAAAATACTGAACATCAACAAAGCAGTGACTTAGGGAACCAGAGACTGTTAATGGTTGGTGAGTTTGTAATAGAAGAAAATCACTATGCACAAGTAGAGAAGGATTTCAACTTACAAAGGATTAGTGATGAAGATAGCTTGATAAATGATTCTGAAAGTATGGGGGACATTTCACAGGTAGAGGTAAAACTTTTATTTCCACATGTGCTCTGCTCATATTAAGTATGAATTCAAACCCAGGGTTTATTTAATGAAAATGTAATGGAAAATGAATTTCTTAAAAACTGAAAACTCCCTGGTTCTTCATAAAATTATACAAAATTTACCAATAAATTTACAAAAGCCAGGGGTATACACTGCCATTAACAGATTAAGAATGTTATTTTTACTGGAGTATGATCAATGAGACGAAACTAATTCATTACATTACATTTGTAATATTATCACTTCTTAGTTTATAAGTACATACACAAAGCACAAGTGGAAATTAAGTTGAGTACTGATTCGTGTTACTTACTTCATTTATGTTTTTGTGTTGTAATTATTATTATTATTTGTGTTTAAACTAAAGCTGTATACAAAATAAAACATAGGATAACCCTAAAAAAAAAACATGAAGTCACAGCAGGGTAACCCTATACAGTCTATATCTGAGCATTCCCTTATTAGGGATGAGGGGGGGGGGGGAGTGCAAAATGTGAAATGGCTTTTTTCCCCTGTGTTCAAGAGGAACTTTTATTCCATTTTCACTATTTACCCTTGTTTGATCCAGTTTGATATTTCCTTTTGATTTGAAAAGGTGATTAAATCTGAATCTTCTAGACACATGGTTAATGATTATTTACTGTAATCTAAAGCAATAAATTGACTGCAACAAGTATACTCTATTGAAATATAAACGTTTGAAACCTTTTAAGTTAATGCACATACGTCCATACATTAGTGATGTTACTTTACATTGTGAGATGGAAAGTGCTTAATATAAGGTTTTATTTTGTTTCTAGTTTACTGCAGATCTATCCTCACAGATATCAGTTTCTGAACAAGAACTTGATCTTCCAAGAGGTATGTAATCTTCCAACAGGATGTTAGATGTACATTGCATATTCTAGCATCAAAGGCCATGGGTGTGTTTTTCCGGGGAAAAAACACTTTTGGCATTTAAAATCGTAAAAAGGGCATAATCTTTCATTCAGATCCTCTATTTGTGAGCATATTTGAACATTTTAGCATCCCATAATAGGTCTAAAATATTCCCTGATGTATTACATTATAAAGCACTTCATTTGTTAGTGATTTTCTTCTATCCATTACTATTCCAACAGTTATAAAACTTTTGTGAGCTTTTGAAATGATTTATTTTCAAAATAGTGTATATTCCACTTATTTCATGTATTTTCTACCTGAGATGTACTGTATCCGTATTTGGTCACAAAATTATCTTTGAAAATATATAATGAACATTATAAATGATTTTTTGTTGTATACGTAGATGCATATGGTCAAGTAGACTTTGTAGTATTGGGTAATCAAGCTGCTGCTAGTCTAGAAGAAGAGGTAATGAACCATGCATAAACATTATTCAGTTACATGTATAGATCATCCAAACTGTATCTTCATAATGTCCTTCATTCCAACATTTTTAAGGGGTTGAAATAATGGATAAGAGTAACATAGCTAACTGGAAAATGTTGTAATCATCATGAGGTCCTTTGTTTATAATCAGTGTAGTATTACAAGGTTACCATGCACTTTGCATCTTGAATAACAATATCGTTTTATCGTTCTCATCTACCTTTTCTGTTTTAAGAAATGTGATTTTTTATAAAATACTTCTGTTGTTTTAGTTCCTAATTGCTTCAAAAGTGGAGAACACAAAGAAAAGGGATGCTAATAATACTTCTATGGAGACAGATTCTTGGCAGTAAGCATGATTTTTTCTGCATTGAAATATAAACAAATTTCTCTTGTTTGCTGCACACATGCTAACTTAATTTTGACCCTTTTAACAGACTGATGTATCAAATTGTTTCATAAGCCATGAGTATTGTGAAAATGTATCTGATATAGAGACATAAAGGAGGTAATGGGTAAAAAGGTAAATGTACACTTTAACACTAGACATTGAATTTAAAAAAAAAATGGTTTCATACTTTTTTTTGCAGCATTTTTAACAGTTGTGTTTATGATGTTCTTCAACATATTTTTTTATAGTTACAGAAATTCATATTGAATTTATCAACTTGTGAGCACAGTAACAGTTCATTTACTTGCATTTATTGTATATGTGTGAAATAAGTTGTAAATGTCTTCTTAAAAATTGTTCGCTGTTTACATTTATCATCTCTGTGTCATTTACAGGTATCAGGGCATGGCAAAAGATGTTACAATTTTAAGGAAAATCCATCGCAACCAAAAAATCCATAGGTAAAAATTACATACATATTAATAGGCATAAATACAGTGTCATATCAGAAACACGTACTGTAGATCCATGAGCATGAGGATCTGGCAACCAACACCTACAATCTTGGACAGAATACGTAACCAAAGGCACCTAAATTACAAAAAGAGAGTTCCACAAGGTGTTGAGAAAATGTGTTTATTTTATAAGATGTAGATAAACTTTTTTAGTTGATTAAATGACTTGAAACTTAGGCACATTAACTCAGTTGGCTGGTGACACAGGCTTGTAAGCCAAGCTAGTAATGGCCAAAGTTAATGTTCATATGATAACATCTCTGTTAATCCTTAGGTCAATTGCGGAGTTGTCTGGTTGATCAGAAGCACTTTGCTTGATTCATAGAGCCAAGGGGAGAGCTTTTGTAGCTCAAATGGGAGCTTTGATACAATCAGGACTTTTATTGTGGCCCCTGCTTGAAGGAATTGACAGGCTATATCCATTAAAATTATGGAGGACAACCATGTAAAATATAAATATCTTAGGTAGTTTGGTAATAAATTCACCATGTTTGTGCAACACAATTGGACAAGAAAGTGTCTCAAAATTGATGGAATCTGTAACGTGCTGAAATGCACACTGTCATTTGAGATTTGTGCTATTTACCCAGTTTCCTAATCAACACTTATGTCCATTCTCATAATTCAAGCTCTTAAAGAAAAAGGAGTCAATCATGAATAACAGCATAAAATATGGAACAGTTGTGCATGCACAAGTTTTTTATCAGTTATTTTTCATGATGAGCATTAGAATTATTAAGAATGTCATCAATACAATAATAGTTCACTCTATTTTTTATACTAAGCATCTATTTTTTGTAATTATTTAACTTTTAGTAATATTTTTTTTTATTATTATTTTTTTTTTTTACCAAGGCGAAACTTTCTGGTCGTGGATATTTTTCACAGACTTAACATACCTTGTAACAAGGGAGAACCTCTATTTAATTTCACCAATCTGTCTCTTCAAGGAGTAGTATTATCATCACAGCTTGATGTTTTGTAATCACCTCTCATTTCATTTTCATAATGTGTAGTAAATATTTCCAATATTTTTATACCTGACACTACCTGCATTAACAGTTAAATCTCATTACATAATGTTTTAATTGACAACATATAGCTAAGAAGTTAACGAGGGTAATTAATGTTGCATTCCTTTAACTTGGTATAGATTTGTATACAACGTTAGAGACTAGACAATGTTACACATTAATAATAGCTTTCCTTCTTACTGCTTTACTGTTCCATTTTATTAAAGTTTTCTTGGTCGTGGTATCATTCATGCTCTCCCTATCACAGTATGGGAAGCACTTAAGAATCCTACTACAAGATTTGTATATGACAACATGTTGAAGGTAAGTGATAATTATTTTACATTGCTGCTTATAATAATTTCGTTTGTTTTTTCTGAACAGCTGCTTCCTAATGAGCTTAATATTGACACTGGCAATACCTTTTTTTTTATAGCGAACCAATGTTGTAAAAGAAATTAGTGTAAGACATAAAATATGTAAGTTGAATATATTGTTATTATTTAGTCAGAATTGACAGATTGTTTCTTCTGTCTCATAAATCACAGCAAGGATACACTTATGTATATTTGATTATAAATTTTTACATCTAGTGTTTTCAGCTTTTAACACTTTTTAATCTGACACTTTCTATTCCCTGTACAAATTTCTTTTTGGTACCTTTCCATGTGATACAGCTCCAGTTGTTTTTTCTAGCTGACCTTTCATAACAATTCTCATCCCTCTATTAAAGTCTACAACACTTTTCAAATATTCTTCCAGGTAGCAGGTTCTGGTAGCTACAATCGACCTCTTCTCAATATAATTGACATAATTCTCCAAATCTACAATCTTGGCCATAGTATAATGGGACAAAGCGCCAAAAATTCAAAAAGCAAGTGCCACAAGTGCTACGAAATT
>JANTOQ010645677.1:0-10347 GCA_027564595.1 Bythotiara depressa
TTGCACATACCAATAAAAAGTTATGAAATAATATGTAACTGGGGGGGCCTCAAAAGCCCCCCCCCCCATGTGAAATAGGGTTAACCCTATTTCACTTGGTATTCAGGGTGTAAATTTTTTTTTTTGAATTTGTTTCAATTTTCGTGTAAAAACAATGTTGTAAATTGTGTTTAGATTTTAGTTTTAGTAATTTTAGTTTTAGTAATTTCGACCTTGGGGTAAATTTTGTTTTCCAAATATTTTTTCTAAATCATATGCAACCATTCTAAACTCAATTGAAGCACTTCAATAACAAGAGTTTACCATATTTTCTGAGAGATAACCTGTGGGCTATATGTTGATTTTTACAGTTTTTGACACCATAGGGTGGTGCGGGTAATCTGATAAACATTTCTCCACTTTGCACAATATCAAAACTTATCATTATGTCCAGTGTATTAGTCGAGTTACTGTACATAAAAATTAGTTTGAAATTTCCTACTCGACTACACAATGAGTATACATTTATAAGACTTTTAAAATAACTTTATTTTTAGCTTCAGAAGACGTGAAATGTTTCACTTGTTAACATTAGTGGCGACGTAGAAATGTCCGTACGTCAAAGTGTAGCTTTGCTTGTGTTGATATATATTCCATTCTGAATCTCCATAATGTATCACATATATAAGTAAATAAAATGCGGGTTATACGGTGGTGCGGGTTATCTGTTAATATCATTTTCTTGAGAAGCTAATTTTGGCGAGGTGCGGGTTATACATGGTGCGGGTTATCTCCCAGAAAATACGGTACATACAAATTCTTAACACTAAACCTCTTCTAGATCCCAAGAAATATGAAATAGAAAAGACACTTAATATCAGTAAAAATATGCTGACATCAGCAAGAAAATCACGTGACTTTAGGCTGCCATTTTTATTTTATTTGTAGAACTTGAATTATGGAGAAAAAAAAGAGCTGATTTTAGTGAATTTTGCTGACATCTGCAAAACGTCACGTGACTTATGGCTACCATTTTTAACTAAAGTCAATTATTTTATTTAGACCTACATTCGTACCAAGTTTTAAGGCCATAGTACTAGTAGAAGCTGAGAAAATTATCTGAGAGGACGTTGTAGGATGTAAAGTAATCTTTGTCTGTATTCCTATGTGCAGGATGCAACCCAATGTGGTTCTATTCACTCTACAGTAGTACAATAATTAAACAACTAAACATGTGGAAACCAATCCAAAGTTTGAAAACACTTTTTGAACACGATGTTTACTTCTTTAGAGTTTGCTTTTTGAAACATGTGTGTTTTATATTCAACATGTTTCTACATATTCCAAGGGGTATACATACATTAGATTGTACATTAATAATATAGTAAATTAATATATCTCATTCATATGTCTTGTGCCCCAGAAACAAATGTTTGTGTATATATATGTTTAGATTGAAAGATATAAACTTAATTTGTTCCACATGTGGAACAACTTAAGCTAAATTAAAAAATGGTAATTCACCTAACAAAGTGCCTAAAAAAAGTTTGACAATTTTATCTACAAAACCAGAACGGTTATTTGCATGAAAAATACAAAGTAGCTAAGTGTACAGTGTATATACAAGTGAATATTAGAACATTAGATAGAAACTTAACTTGTTCCACATGTGGAACAACTAAGGCGAAATTAAAAAAATGGTCATTAGTCAAATTCACAAAGCTCTTCTGATGTCGTTAAGTGCCTATGTGAGTTTATCCATTATATCTACAAACAAAAGGAACAACTATTTTTTAAACTAGAAAATCGTAGTAGCTGCTGTAAAACATCACTTAAGCTAGAAAATAGTTGTAATGGCCTTATAAAGTTACCCATAACAGCTTTTTTAAGCTACAAAATCATAGCAAAACAGCCAAGAAATGAGTAATGATTTAATTAATTTCAGGGGACTCTAGATGCACTAAAGGGTTAAGTTCACTAACTTTAAAGTCTGTATTTTACGCTGTACAGAGAAAATATTTAAATCATGACTCTACTGACTGTATATCAACATGTTTATGCTAATTTAATTGCTACATTTCTATTTTTACTTTAATTACAGTAATTATATAAGTATTGCTTATTCTAAGCAAACAAATATAAGCTGGAATTAAAATAAAACCACTGATCTAAAAGAAAACTTTGACTGAAGGAGGTTACTTCCCGCATGGATGTAATTTAAGATTTATTCCATAATGAGTTGCTCATTTCGAATTTTATCAATATGCAGAGGCAATATTTTTAAAACTGACTTGATTAATTGAGACCAGAAAAATTCAATTGAGGTGACAGTTGATAAAGAATTTGTAAACAAATGAATGGTGGATCAGGGAATGTTTTTCCGAAAAGTATGCCTAACATATATAGCCGTCGCTATCACCTGTTGTTTAAAAATGATATAGAACCTATTGAAATGTGTAGCAAAAGGACACCAATTGGACGTAAGGGTATGCTACGAACACACAAGTCAGGTGGAATGTGGACAGCGGTTTTTTAAAGTATTTAAGTCGTAGAAAACCCGGGGTAATGATAAAAGTAGAGTCATAGCATAGAAGCACGAAATTATTTTGCCTTTCACAGATCTTCCCTGAAAGTTTGAGCTCTCTAACATGAACATACAGTTAGCGCGGCCGATAGAAGCAGGAAGCACCGATTCAGAAAACTCAAAATTCATTAAAAGTACAATTTAAATACAGTCTTCCAGATACAAAATAAAACTTTATTTTTATCTTAATATAAAAGAACGTTTAACCTTTTGTGTCCTTTTTACCGAATTAAAAAAGCTTAAGTACAGCCAGAGAAATGTTAGTTTTTGTAAAGGTACGTTTTTGTAAATTTTCCGAAATTTTCTGCAAATTCAAAGACTTCACTTCCACTTGTTGCGTAAATGAAACAGCTGTGGATATCAAAGTGGCTTAATGTAATTCACTTAATTATGAACTTGAAAAATGCTAGAACAAAGTCCATGTTCTTTGGATCAGCAAAACGAGTGAACAATTTCAAGAACAAGTTCTTGAAGTATGTTCCAGAATAATGTTATTAAGAATACAACCCTTTATAAATACCCTGGTGTTAAGTAAAATGCACTGCAAAGCTTCAGACTTCATTTTATAGACTATGAAATTCAATTACCGTACACAGTGTGGATATAATTTATCAATTATTTATTGTACCAAGTACTATTCACTTAGCAATCTCCACCTGTATACTTCGCAGCTGCACAAGTTAAATTTTAGCTTCAAGAGAGCTTATGTTATAAGAAAGGGACATTCTTCTGGAAATATAAAACATACAAAAATTTACAGTTTAATGAAAGTGAAAGTATGAACATTTGTTCTGGAAGATTTGTATCTCAATAAGTATAGATGTTTTCTAGACTAGTTAGATTTGATGAATAACTCTACTCACATCAAACAATCTTTACTAAAACTGCCAACATTAAAATTAGAATAGAGTAAATGAAAGTTTTAAATACACGACACTTAAGATATTCAATGCATTACCACTTGACAATTGTAGAGAGGTTATAAATGAAAATGTCCCCATCTAACTACATCATTTTAACATTTGTTTACTATGTTTTATGTATTGAAACAGACTATTTTTCTTACCCATCTGAATCAACTTGTGCTGCATATTTCAGTTCTCCGTTATTACTCTCTGGTACAATGCATAATTGCTCCTGCACAAAACTTTGTACACCACTTTCACTCAATCCAGGTGGTGCATAAACTTGATAACATTCTAATGAAGCAGCCAAGTATGATCTATGTTCATTTTCACTGCAACAAAAGATGACCAGACAGGAGTTTTCTCCTATAAAATATAATTTACATATTATAGCTTGTACTAGATACCAGCCTTGCACTATTATTTATTCAAGATAAGAAAAATATATCTTGGCATAAACGACAGACTTCTTTCTTTTCAAGCCTGTGAGCTTTTTTGTGCATAAGAGAACAACATGGTTTGAGCAACAATCTTTGAGAATACTGGAGAATCTTTGCAATATATGCTCTCTGCCAATTAATGGTAAACATGTCATATATATTTCTGATATAAGTAATAGCCATGATTTCCAAACATATATCAGATCAGTATCTCCACAATAAAAGTGACTTTGAAGGACTGGCTGAATAAAAATACAATTCTTGATAATAAAAAAGCATGTTGGGTGTTATGGAGGTCTCTACGGTCATCTGAACAATCATGCATATATTAAAATACAATATTTCTGAATAACTGCTAAACAGATAGGGTTCTCACCAAGTTCAAACAATTTTTGCAGAAATCGTACAATTTCTTCACTGTCACCATAGCTCATATTGTCAGCAAAAGCAACACAATACATTCCTTGGCCAAGTATTGCTCGCAAAATTAATAGCTGCACCTGGAATTAATCAAACATTGTTAATATCATCTCTCATGAGAACATATGCATTGTTGCAAACAAATTACTTCTTTATAAGAAAACCTAATCATTGAAATCAGTAGCAATGTAGGTAGACACAACAATGCTGTTTGATAAGGCATAAGTGGTGACAGATTTGAAATATATGAAATAATGGTACTACATGTTAGTGTGACAGTTTCTGAATGTTTTACAAAGATTCACAAGCATACTTGATACTAAATAAGCAGATCATCGTAAATCTGATGCTTTGTCAGGTAACTGGCATGGACAGTAGACCGTATCGTCAAAAAATTAAACATTTTTCCTTCATCCTGTTGTTAATTTAACAGAAAATCCTATAGCATAATTCTTTCCTAGGCTACAGAGTCAAATTATTTTCAAATCTTCAACCAGCCACTTGAAGTAACAAGTGCATAAATCTTTACAGAAACTAAATTACAATTATCATTAACATAGATATGAAATGTAAACATATGAACTCACTTCTTCCAGACTTGTTTCATCATTACAAACAAGTACTTCATCTGTATCAGGCAATCTAGCATCCTCATTGCTGTTGTAAAGATTTAACAATGTATACAATATCTCATCTAAAATGAATGGAATACAAGTAGTGTAAGGCCAGAACTGAAAAATGTGGCAACTGTGTTTTAGAAAGGTATAAAAATGATTCTTAGAATGTTTCTTTTAAATTTTCCCTTCCCAAGATGAAGCTGGTAGATGGGAACAGAATAAGTCAATAAATAATTCTGCTTATTAAATATTTCTCCACAATTTTAAAGGCCTTTTATAAGAGTATACAATGATCAGAGCCAAAGAAATAAGTGTTTTACCCTAGTTTAACACACAAAATATGTTTTTTTTTCATTATGCTTGTATATTGAAGTATCTTGTGTCTTTATTGTGAGTCTAAAGAGTACTTTGGTAAAATTGGTTTACTTTATAAACAATGCATCTAAACACAAACTTTTTTCAGTGCACAATACTTGATTATACCTACACTAAAAGTGATAAGTTAAAAGTAAAACATTATTTAAAAGAGAAATTAAAACTTCTTTATATACATAGTAAATGAAGCATGTATATCATTCTTTGTAGGTGCAAAAAATTTTCTTACTACTTGTGTGCTCTTGCATTCAGACATGTTGCCTGTGACATCACAAGATTAATGACTTGAAGAATATAGATAGTTTCTTTCAGGAAGACACAAAAGTTAATATTGAGCAAAATGTAAGCTTTTAAGCAATATATTAAGCAACAAATATCATATTACATGCAGGATATTAGTATTTGTCAGTCCAGTATTGGCATTAAATCATTTAGGTTCATGACATGGTAAATATATCATATCATTATAAATATCATATACTTTCCACAATAGAAACCCAAAAATACAACTTGGCAAAATATAAAGAAAAACATTTTCCAGACCTTTGTTCTCACTTAAATTTACTTTAATTACCCATAACATTATCCTCTCCAGATAACTCACATTGTATTTTATTCTATGACTTGAACTATGCAGAAAATGTTTTCCCAATATAGATACTATTATGTACACGAAATCTATGCTAGAATAAGATAATAAAATAAGAGACCATTTGTAGTTTAAAGTTAATTTGTCACCAGCCACCACATTATTAGACCTTTTCAAATCAGTTTGGTTAAATCATGGATATTGGAAAATACTAATTTTTAAAATGGTTTTACATTTATGTATGTGTCAAGAACAAGGGTTTGCACTAAAACTTAGTTTTAAAGGGATTTTTCACACCACAAAGATTTTCTTTGTTAAAAAATGGGTTTACCATGATTTTACGTCACACTAACAAATATTGATGGCATTAAAATATGGCTTTATACAGCATTAGTAAATATATCCAAATATCCCCTGCATCCTGCATTTCTGTTTATCAATGTAAAAACTATGATGAATAAACTTCAACTGTAAGTGGCTTGATGTTATAAATATATTATATGGTGAAACTGATTAAGTAAATATGTCTAATGAAACAAGATAATAGTAATTATTGAACATGTCAACCATATATTTTTCTATTTTATTGAACAAGACAAACCATGTATTAACCCATTTATTGAACAAGTCAACCATATATTATTTTATGTTATTGAATAAGTCAAACCATGGATTATTCTATTTTATTGAACATGTCAATTATGTATTATTCTGTTTTACCAAGGAGTACAAAAAGCACCAGAAGTAATACTTCCTAGGAGCTATAAACTACCATATAATGGTAAATACTTGTCATTTAACAACAATTAAGGTCATAAAATAATATTGTTTGGAAACCACAACAATTGACATAATCTTTACATTTTCTATGCAGGCCAGGATATTTGTTTATCACGAAGGACACATCTATAAACTTAAAGACCTAATGTCACATAATACACACTCATCTTCAAGCATCTATAAACTCACAACAGCTCTATAACAAAGAGGGTATACATATTAGCACCTTTAGGTCTGTGTTCCAAGAGCAATAGCACTAACTCAGCTTATAAAATCTTATCTCATGCATCTATCTCTCACCCAAACATTACTTTTCAATGAGGATACTCACCTTTTGGAAGTATTATCAAGTTTGGTTTTCCCACATTCAGAAAATCTGGTATCTTCAGTTGCTTCTTAGATACACCTATTATAAATTTAAGAAGTGTACTTTTTCAAGACATTTAAATAGGTAACAAGTGACAAAGCACATAAACACCACATTGAAAACCATGGTTAATAGCAAGGTACAAAGTTTGAGTTAGAAGAACCAACAAAAAGATATTTGGTAAAAAGCAAAACATTTTCAATGTATTATTATTGTTATATCTCATTATATCTAAAATGAATGACACTAATCTAAAACTTTAAGATTATGGAATGACATTGAAACATAAAGACCTTAATAACTTCCTAACCACCTTTGAAGCTGAATTTCTACTTAAAGTGATAACAAATAGAATAAAACACTACTCTGAAAAAAAGAATGCAAAGAAGATTCTTCTACAATTCTGATTGGACAAGACCTTAATATGTTGTATTTGTGCAAATTATTTCAAACACGTTTTCCATGTTATACAACGCAGGGATATTCTAGCATGTTAAACCATAAAAACCATAAAAAGGGCACATTTTTTCATTCAGATCCGCTAATTGATGCTATATTTAAATTTTTTAGTATCATCAAAAGGGGCATTGTATGCTATTATCGCAACCAAAACTCCTCACAGTTAACGTCACCCTATGTTTAATTTCTTTATTGAGTGAATGTAGATTTTAGTACATTTAAATAAAGACAGCTATTATAATTGTGAGAAAGCAAAATTAACCAAGAAATTCATTTCATAATAATCCATTATTGGCGACATAAAAACGAGAATCATTCTCATAGTGGTTACATAAAAACCCATTATATGTAATACTCACAAGTGTTATCTCTTAATTCTTCAAGAAAACGTCCAAATTGACCCAGAGGCATAAAGGGACTGTCAACTGTTTCCAAAACCATATCTTCTTGTTGAGTATCGACATTCTCACTAAAAAACATTATGATTTTGGGAAGACTGAAAGAAATATTGTTCCCATAATAGAACCATATAAATATAAGAATATTTCAAATTACAAAATGATTGGAGATTCGGAAATCAGTGACTAAAAGTATTATCACAACATCAACAGGGATGCAGATGCTAATATGCAAAGAGATTATTTCACTGGATGATTAATATTCATATGTATATGTTAGCAATTAATAGCTTTATAGGTTGTGTCAATTAGATTGTAACATTTTGAGGAAATAATGGGAAACGTATCTTCCAAGTATAAAATATTTATTTAATTTGTGTCTTGTGTTATTTGCATTTATTTCTTTATTTGATAGTACCAAAACAAAAGTGGAAAGACTCTAAAATCGTATTTTGATTTAGAACTGATGTAGTTCCTTGTGATTCATCTCTGTAAGTTGTAACTGGTTCAATGATGGAAATTCATAACTGCCCTGAAATGGGGAAGAATGCATGTCTTCATGCTTTATGTTAGAGTGCCAAACCTCTGCACCAAACCTGCCTTGTTAATTTAAGCTAGTTCATCATGACAGATGTTGTTTTGTTAATTTCTATCATTCATCACATCACCAGTGGTAATAAAACATATAACAAGCTATCTATTCATTAATTTTATCATTATACCTGGAACTTGTTTTGCATTATCTAAATGTAGAAATAAATAGTCAATAATAAAATGTGGGCATGAATGTATTAACAATCACCAGATTATTTTCCTTTTACATATTAACAATACATTCATTTATTTAATTACCTAATTGACAGTGCAAACTTTATTCACCATTATTTTTCCTATTAAATGGATTGTTAATTATATTCAAATCTGTTTTATTCCATTGTATATCTTACATTCATATGTTTTGTCTACTTTTGGTTATGTAAAACTGTTTGTATTTTTATTGTACAAATTTTATGGTTTTTGCAGTAAAGATTTTTATTCCACCAATGCACCTATTATCTCTTTATCTCAACTATCTTCTATAATACAAAATTTATTTATAGTTATATTTGTATGTGACAGAATTAATGGAATATGCATTATTATATTATTTATCTGTGGCGTAACAAAGCAATGTTTCAACAATATTTCTGAATTTTTTCCTTTTTGTCCAATTTATGTGATTAATGACATTTGTCCAGACCTATAAGCAAATGTATATGTTAGGTTGTTGCCTATGTTATTGTGGTCATTTGTTTTGTCACTTGTCATCAATAAGTATTATTATAAACCAAGGAAGTGTAACGGCACACTTACATTAGATGGCATTCACATCATTATATTGTTTTGTGTGATGTTGTCTGTGTTAACTACCTAAGTAGATTTTAGTTTAGTAATGAAATCCTCAAAGCTGCATTTGAAATACTATAAATTATTTAGGTAACATAGGACTGTAATAAATATAAACAGTCCAATCACTATTTCCAAATAAAATTATTGAGATCTTATAGAACTAATTCTTCTTACTTCATTTTTCAGTATTCTCAATATTCAAACTCCATTAACTCAATAAACACAAACGCCTGGATCATTATGTAGCACTTCTTTATTGGTTGCTAATTTTAATGTAACTTTGCTTTGAGTTTTGTAATTAGTATATTGGAAGTGGAGTTATATCTTCTTCAACTGTTATAATTGTAGTAAATAAAGGAAAGCATTCACTGACAAGTCTTTCATACATACAAAAAAGCATAAATACATATATTAAAAAATTTCTAATATAAGTAACTATATTTATATTACCTCTTTGTATGCAACTCAAGTTTTTTCATTTCTTCTTCAGCTTGCAATGCTAATTGTGCAATATTTTCATCTTCTGAATTTTGCTTTCCACACCATAGGAATGCCTTGCTTTCTGTGAATGGTTGTATAGCAATAAGAGAAGCCATCACTACATTCTCCTCAAAGTCATCTTGAAGACTTTCAACAAACTCATTAAGTGTTTCAAGAGGAAACATTGTAAAATTAACAAATTCACTTTTCATAGAAACACTTTTCCAGTCATCATTGCTTTGAGATTGTGTATCCAAAGCTGCAGATAGAAAATGGGCCTGTCTAATAGTTTCATTGTTTACATTATTATCAATGAATTTTAACAAAGTGTAAACTTGAGGTGGAAGTGAAATTACATTAATTTTCCTTTCACTTAATGAATGCAATTCTTTTTGCAAGAACAACACTTGCTTAATGGTAAAATGATTGATAATGGGATGCTCTAGTCTAAATTTACTTAGCTTCTCTTTCCAATGTTTAAGCTGGTTTTCAAGTTTTATAGCTACGTCTTTGATATCTGTCAGAAAATCCTTCATGGCATTATTTCTACAGATTTCAATATCAC
>JANTOQ010645899.1:0-10346 GCA_027564595.1 Bythotiara depressa
TTTAATATGGTGATCTACATAGAATTACGCTTCCAATGACACCAAATTTGGCTTACTGGAAATTTATTCCCATGTTGACCCTCTCACGACTCTACTATAAGTGTGGAACCTGTTTATAGGTTCCCTTATATATTCCACAACATTTTCTAAATACCTGGATATGATTTACTAACAAAAACTTCACACTAACATTAATGCGTTTACCACACGCTTCGTTCATGTCAGCAGCCCCATTTTTATAAGTGTTTTATTCTTCAAAATGTTGAAATAACTGGCAGGTTCACTTACTAATCAAACTGCAAACTTGGTTTGCTTTCAGGAACAATAGAGACAACTAACGAGTGTAAAAGAAAAACATGAAGGTCGGTTTTCACTTAGAAGAATTTGTTGTTTGAATCGTTCTGGTAGTTGAAGCTCTCTGAATTTTCATTGACAATCTGTGCGAACAACTCATTTACAGCATGCACAAACAAAGGGCACTCTTGTTTGCGAATTCACAATCGTCTAAGTGGGGTTCCTAATCAACTTTTTTTTAGTAGAAATACAAATTAATGCAACAAATTTTTATTCCAGAAAAGTCACCTTACACAACATATAAACATGTAATACTTTATATTCTACCTGCTTCCTTAAACATGTGCATGTCTTCATAAGTTAATCTTTCAATAGCAATACCATGCTCTTTTTCAATAGAGAAATGGATAATTATTTTTAAGTGTGCACTCTCAAGCGAAGTCTGTAAATTTTATCTTTTTTTCTTCTGGGAAGTCATGTTTTTCCAACCCGGATCTCATATTTATTTATAAAAAACGTACAAAATTGTCTTTATCTCTAATTTTATTAAACACTATGAAGAAGAGCCTATTTGTTAAAATAGAACACCAGTGGCACGCGTCGAATGGAAAAGGTTTTTTTTTACCTATTGTTACCAGTAAAGTAAAGTAAATTTATTAGTATGTGCATAAGTAAATTTATTTGCCACATAAAACCATACAAAAGCAACAAAAATAGATAAAATAATGTATATAAATATACATACCGAAGGGTCAATTTGACTCTGTTTCCGTGGCATTCCCATATGTAGATATTGAAAAATGAAAACATTAAAGGTATGTAGTATAATCAATTAATAAATATTTGTGTTAATAAGTAAATAAATTTATTTGCCACAGTGTAGAAAAACACAGCAAGAATGGATGGCGAAGAAAGTAAAAAAAATGAACTATAGCTTCATTTTTGATATCTTCTTTTACTGGCTTTACATCATCTATTTCATATGCATCTTCCATTTTAAATAATTCTTGAAGCTCACCATCTAATTCATCCATATCCTGTTTAACTATCCTTTCAATAAGTTGCATATCGGATTCTTCACTTTTAATACTTGCGTCATCATCTTAATCCTTAATGCTAATATCATCTTCTTCCTCTTTAAATAAACTAGTTACAACCGCTAAAGAAACCCTGTTATCATTTTGTTGCAGTACTGTTATTTAATGCTATTTTAATATCCTCACCAACACGTTCTTCATCAACATAGTAACAACTTGGTGTTTCTATTGGAGTGGAAAACTGATCGTTATTACTTATAAGTTCTGCATAATCACCAAAAGTAAAAAATTACTAGCAAGGCTAAGATCCATTTCTTGTATGATTGCTATGTCTTTTTCCATCTTTATTTCTACATCAGTAATCGGCTCTTCTTTAACAACTTCTATTTCAGGGGTGTTTACAATAGGGAAATGTATTTCAGTATCGATTGCTGGAACAAAAAATTAACCAATGTTTGTATCAACTAAAACCTTGTGTCATCCTCTTCCAATTTAAAATCAGATATTTCCTTTTCTTTATTTAAGAATGTTTTTTCATCTTCAATTTTGAACATTGTTTCTTCTTTTTTTTCTGATATAAACGCCTCTTGGTCAGCTAAAGTGTTAATTAATACCATTTGTTTTGGTATATAATATTTTTCATTAAACACATCTGATGGTGGGGATGATAAAAAATCAATATTCAAAATCAACTCGTTAATCATTTCGTTATAAGATTCAATAACTAGCGTTTTTAAATTTGGGTAGTAAAACCCAATAGCTGCATAGAAATAAAACAATTGTGCCAGTGATATTGCAACACTTCTACCATCAAGAAGTAAAGAATTAATCTTTGACATGAGGTCAGGACAGCTATAAACTCTGCATAAAAGCAAGTAAAAAAAATCAACTATAAGTACTAAAACGTTTCAGAAATGGTCATTTTCTGTGGATTTTCATGCTGACGTCAATGAGAGCAAAGATATCATTTCATTTCCTTAACATGCAAAATTTGTCATGATCACTTAGCTGATATTGAAAAGAAGCTTGAAAGAGAAAGTATAAAGGTATCGTAAGTGGCACAGAAAATTATGCAGATGGGATGTTCAAAAAAGTAATGTTGCAAACATGTAAGTGTTGGATCTCCACATGCTTGGGCTAAGGAGACATTTTATGTTGTCTCCACAACACATGGGAGCACCGAAAAAGAAAAGAAACAACCAACCCTATTTCAAGTATGTGACAAAAAGAAAAACTAAGTAACCTTGTTTAATATGACTTTAAGTATCGCTGTAAATGAAAGACCATTTACGTATTTCAAAGAACTCGTTGATCTTCAACAGAAAAATATGACTTTAAGTATCGCTGTAAATGAAAGACCATTTACGTATTTCAAAGAACTTGTTGATCTTCAACAGAAAAACGGAATAAAATTCATTTCTGGAAAAGCGAAAAAGTGTGCAGGGTGTTCATTAAATATTTAGCGTAAGCAGCTATATAGACGCATATATAGATAATGTATTAAGAAAATCTTTATATCAGCAAATTTTTTGCAGGAGAAATTGATGCTTCTGAGCGGAGAAACAAGAGATGGAAAGTTGTTGAGCGAGGTGATCCAATTGAATTTCTGTTAAAAGTTCAGAAAATGTCACAGCTTGGTGGTTGCAATGCAGATGGAACAAAAGCTTCGTTTAATGATGCTTTCGAAAGTTACATACCAAAGGTGAAATTTTAAAAACATATTTCATTTTTTTAAACTCGTTATTTCACCTTACTACTGAAAGTTTTGTGTCATATTCAAAAACACCAAATAACACTCCACAGCAAAATAAAAATAAATTTTCATTGTGTTAAACATAGAGAAATACTCTTATAATTAAGATTCATTATAAATAAGAGTCAGGCAGGCTGCAAATCAAGGGTCCTTAACTTTGCTAATTTTTTCACCAAATGCTAATACAACCTTGCTGAGCAACGAGTAAACATTTACTATCTAAACCTTTATGGTTCCTGAGATATCAGCATTTAGGACTAGTTTGATCAAAATTGGAAATGACACAAAATGGAAAAGGCACATTTTGAACAAAAATATCTTCAGTTCAATACCTTAAAATATTAACTGAAATTTTACAGAATTTAACAACTCCCGGTTTTGTAACCAACAAAAATAATCCAGGCATTTTTTTGTTTTGAAAGTAACATTTTGTCATAGCTCAAAACCACATTCTGAAAAAATCTTTTAATATTTAGAGGTCTATCAACAGTTAAATTTTCATTTTTATGTTGAAATTTGAGAATTTTATTTAAAACTGGGTAGAATTCTGTTAAAATAATTAAAATAATTAAATTTTGTGTGAAGTGTGATTCTGAAGTATCACCTTAAAAATGCTCTGAGATTAAAAAAAACTTCAAATTGACCTACGTTCAAATTCAATTTTTGTCTTGCATCAACAATCATAACTATCCAAATTTTTCACACATCAGCCTCAATCTGTCCTCTTTCCCAAAACAAAAACATTGTGATGGGAAATTGTCCAAAACCAACCGTAAGATGTTTTTTGTTAATTTTTATAATTTTATCACTTGGGAGATATTCATTTTCATCTGCTCTATATAAACTAAAAACTGATAAATATGTACTAATGAAGATTGTCATATTTTCCAAACAGTATATAGAAACCAAAAAAAGTATCTATTTGCCATTGCTAATTTTACAACCATTTTAATGTCTGGTGATAGTACCCACCTTGAGAAAATTTGAAGTTTGTGCATTTCAAAGACCAATAAATCTGGAAAGGACTTAATTACCAACAATCATCTTCCATTGGTTACTTCCCTAGGATGCAGTCTTTAACTTGACATGAAAAAGAGGGGTTGCCTCATTTTGTAGAATAAGATATGGGGTGCCAAGTACACCAAAATTTTCATTTTTATCGTAATTTTTTCAGAAGTGTTTTTCCCATTTTCGTGGAGCTATATCTCTGTCAATATCAACTTTATATTGCTTTATGTTTTTAAGTATTTGAAGTTGTCCACCAAGATTATATCCTTTTATGGTAAAAATTGGTTATTGAAAGTTTTCCTTGCTTTGCCAGGGGGTCAGTCATGAAAATGCAAAATTTCATAAAATTTTCAACTTTACATGCTTTAACAACTAGAAAACAATGTTGGAAGCTATAAAAATATAAATGCTTACTTGCACATCCAAGGAGGGTGCACTTAGGATACAAGTAGAATTAGCTACAGGGGGTATTTTTGATCAGGGGGGGTTTAAAAAAACCTAAAAATAATTGAAAACACTGCTTGCTTTTTATTATATTAACTGCTGAATATGGAAGATCATTTGTGATGCTCTCTAGGAAAAAGTACTTTCGAACTTTGAAAGGATAAAATCGTTTTTACAAAAAATGTTTCATACAATAATAATATACGATTTCTATTTCTTAATAATACGAAAACAATTATATTATCGTATTTCTATTTAATAGGATTTTCGTACTTTCTAAAACCATTAGAAAGCTGGTGAGTCTTGTGTAAATAATTGTTATAGTAATCGATACAGCATATAAATTTATTAATTTGCAGTAAAAGAGAAATTTTACTTCTACCTCCATTTTTAAGAATGTTATTAAAAATATACTGGTTGTCTAGACGCTGATCAACACTTCCTGTGAGCTAGAAGGGCATAATAAATACAAAGTAAATGAAATAAACCAACTTCTATATAGGCCATAAAATGTCCCAATAGTTTTTTAATTAATACACAGAAATCATAGTAGCAATAGGGCAATAAAAAGTCACTCTAGAAAAATAATTGGGCCATAAGAAAATTGTAGTATCAGCCGTAAAAACTCACCTACAATAGGTTTTAAATGGTAGAAAATCTTAGTATCGGCCATAAAAACTCACTCACGATAGGTTTCTAATGCTAGAAATTTATGGTAGCAAATGTAAATGTCACTGATGTAAAGGTTTTTAACGGTAGAAAATCATACTATTGGTCGTAAAAACTCACTCACGATAGGTTTTTAACTCTAGAAAATCTTATTAGGGCCGTAAAACTCACCCATGATAGGTTTTAAACAGTGGAAAATCATAGTATCGGTCGTAAAAACTCACTCGCGGTAGGTTTTTAATGCTAGAAAATCACAGTAGTGGCCATAAAATTTGACTCACTATAGGTTTTAAACAGTAAAAGATCGTAGTTTTGGCCCTAAAAACTCACTCACGATAGGTTTCTAATGCTAGAAAAGTGTAGTATCAAAGAAAAAGTCACTTATGTAAAGGTTTTTAATGAAAGAAAATCATAGTAAGGGTCGTAAAAATCGCTCATGATAGGTTTCTAATGCTAAAAAAGTGTGGTAGGTTTTTAACTCTAGAAAATCATAGTAGCGATGTTTAAATCGCACTCAAGATCAACCTGGGGTTTGATGGCGTGCGGTCTTCCATCATACCATCCTAATAATGTATTTAATATTAATTTTGTTGCAGGGCTTTATTTTATAGGAACAATTGGTATGAATAATCTTTACAATCAGCAGCAGCGATTAGAATCTGATGCAAGACAACAGTAAAAAAAAACAGAACCATCACGTAATTTTTATTCAAGAAAAATATAAGTTTGTGTCATTTCTCTCCCTTCCCTCGTGTGTTTGTTTATTTGGTTTATGACTAATAGATATATTAGACCTTCATCGTACAAACTGATTTGCAGTCCATCACACTGCTAAGGGGCTTGTATTTACGAATTTCATGGAAATAACTAAGGAGGTTATAAAGTTAAAATTCAACTTAGAGGAATGTATTCTGTAAAATAGTTAATAGGTTGCTCAGCAAGGTTTTGTTACAATTTGGTGAAAAAATTAGCAAAATTAGCAAAATTAGCAAAAGACCCTTGTGTTGCAGCGTGCTTGTACCTGCCTGTCTGTTACCTAAATTGGCTCTTAATTTGTTTAAATTTCCTGAATAGTTAAGTATATATATGGAATTTGTGTTGTTGGCTTTTTAAGGACACAATTTTCTGTATATTGTGAGTTTTATGGCAACCTCGTTACCAGTCCATGTTTATTTATATTAAAAGTGAAAAAACATTACCATAAAAATATAGAATAGGTCAAGGGAATGAATAAAGAATATACTATTTTTTTAAATTGAATTATTGTTTGGACTTGTTTCCTGCAGGAAAGATTTGAGAGCTTTGTTGGTATCACTTTGTGCAGATGGAGCGTCAGTCAATATGGGGAGGATAACAGGTTCATGCCTTAAAATTAAAAGCTCCCGTGCCTGGTTACTCATCCATCATTGTAGTAATTATCGAATGGAACTGGCTATGAAAGATGCGTTCAAGACTGACAACACATTTCAGCAGATCCATGAAGTAATGGGTGTAATATTTAAAAACAGTGGGAGAGCTAAAAGAATTGTAATTAGCATGACAATTAAGTTAGGTATAACGTTTATAAACTTTGTCAAAGCAGAGGGAACGAGGTTTCAAAATCACAAGTATAACACAATAAAATCAATGCTCCATAACTATCTTGTGTTGCTACTATATGCTTGAAAAATGCTATAGAACATAATGGCAATTGTACAAGTGAAGTAAAAGCAAGGTTTAGAGGGTACTATGCTAACTGGACACAGTACAGTTATTTGGCATCTTTATCAGCAAACATTGAGAATTATTGCACATTATCAGTTACATCTTACAAAATACGTCTACGTTGGTCACTGATATAACAGATGCTATCAGAGAAGGAAAAATTAAGTTACGAGGTTGAAGATGATGTCATAATTACTGTTGAAGGAACAAACCAGCCCTTAAATCAAGCATATCTGGAAAGGAATCAAATGACGGAAAAAAACAAAGGTGTAAAGTTGGGAAGTACAACAATGTCACTTGTTAAGAATTTAAAGTGAAATATGTAAGAGAAGAAAAACAAAAAGTATTAAGAATAAAAGAAATACTTATCCCTGCTGCTGTCAATGAGATTAAAAATCACTATGAAAGTTTTAAGGAGACAGTTATCGAATCCATGAAAATAGCTGATCACACTTTATGGGATTATGCTGACACAAGGCTGTTCATACCTAAAATCGAGTTCTTATACAATCAGTTCAAGATAAATTGCAACCACACTACCACTTCATTCTTGATCAAGAGAAAAGTAAATTTTGAGACCTGAAAAGATTAGCACACAGAAATTATTCAAATTTCAAGTATATATAAATTTTTATATTCCCACCCAGAATTTTCTTTTTCTTCACTTCCATGAAAAAAAGCAGATTTCTTCTATCTTAATATAAAGAGTATGCATTCCTTTCACAATGTTAGGGTGAAATGTCTGTGGAAATAAGCAGATCTTTTAACACTACTCTTGTAAAACAGTCACTTCTGAACATGGGTAGGCTGCACGAGAAAGGAAAAAAACAAAAACTTCAAGAACATTTCTAAGCAAAGAGGAACTAAAAGCAAGCTTGGGTACATATTTCTATTTTTCTATTTTTGAAATATATATACCAGGGCTTAAAATTTGGCATGAGTCTCCGAATCTGACTTGCGTCTGGACTCATGGATGACAAAAGTTGATTATCTTGGATAGGCCATTGATTATATGATTATCTAGATTTGTAAAGCTTAGTAAAGCTTAGTAAAGCTATCAAGAGTGACTTTTTATGGATATAAATGTTTATAAACTTGTGTGTTGGTTATCTACCAGTGTGGCTTTATAAACTTGTGTGTTGGTTATCTACCAGTGTGGCTTTATAAACTCGTGTGTTGGTTTATAGACTCGTGTGTTGGTTATCTACCAGTGTATCTAAGATGTCCCCTGCCCTGTATCCAGAAAAATTCTCTACACTGGACTCATGCTGGATTCGTACAACCCTTCCAGTGTGTAAAATTAGACTCACCAGTCTTGTTGCTGAATTTCAAGCCTTGTATACACTTATATTTACTCTCTTTAGACATTAGAAACAAAACAGAACTTTGATTATATTAGAAATATTGTCCATTAAAGGTCGTTGTTTCAGAAATAAGAAACGCATCTAAAGAAAATAATATGAAACAAATAATATAAACATAGTACTAAGGAGGGGGTAAACAACCCTGGTAAACAAGGTTGTCATTTCCATATCAAAACAAAGATTAAGCTTGTTGTCCGTAAATTTAGTTCATTGTCCATTGTTTGGTTTTTCTTACTAATACTGCGTCTGTGCAAGCCACTTCACGTGACTCTTCTTTGAACAGGCTTAGCTAGGGACTCTAGCAGATGGCAAAGATACTGTTGTGCCTTGGTTTAGCTACAGACTTCGGAACTGACTTGCTTTGTTCAGGGATCAATTTGTTTTAGGAAACCTTTTTTGAGATGTATGTAATGGAACCCCCGTTCCGTTTCCCTTGGAATATGAAATTTTGAGGCTAGTGTAGCTGAATTTCTTTCCAGCCTTCTGAGTTGAATTTATCATTGGCTGGTAGACTTGAAACCTCAATCCACAGCCTAACAAAACACTTGTAACACCTGTTACAATTTATAACAAGACATGCAGTATGATTGAAGATCAATAGCTGTGATGGCTAAGAGTCATGAGGTGACAGAGGTGATATTATTGATTTTTATATGTTTGACCTATAATTGCATATTCATGGTAATTCTTGTCAACTATTTCTCACCAACCTGAAACAAGTGCATATACTCATGGCTGTTTCATTTGATGTAAATTTAAACCTAACTCAAGATGGAAGCAAGATATATCACAATTTCTAGCATGTGCAAAAATCACAATATCTGGAGTTGTATTTAACATATTGCAACTCTATAAAAAGTATTTACTTAATGAATGTTTGCAGTTTCTTTTAATATTTAGTAGTTTATTAGTAAAGTGCCGAAAATAATGATAAAATCCTTCAAAATTTTTCTACTTTTCAACCGCATGTTCTAACAATACACACCATAGGCACTATCAAAATTAAGATAAAATCACTGGGGAAAAATGACTTCTCTACAACTTCTCTACAACTTCTCTAACTTCTCTACAGCCTAACTATTCTTCTTTTATAAACCTTTTACAGAAATAAAAAATGTCAATAAAGTCAAAAGTACATACCGGTACATATAATATTTTGACGTTTGGAGTTAGTTTTCAAGAAAAACAGTTGTGTACTAATTTTTTTAAATAAAAATTTTCTGCCGTGGTTAGTTAACATCATGATGAGACTGAGGGATTTGGACAATACAAATTAAAGTACTTTTTAAGTTCCAAGGTCTTGCAAGGAATTGCAAGGTACATGTTTATAAAAGTCTCTATAGCGGAGGAGCAAATGTGATGCCTGTGGAAGGAAGTGTAAACATCGTGACAAGACTGAAGAATAATTCATTACATTTTAACGGCAATGCATTATGTTTATCTTAATAAGTGTCAGGGTTGTATGGAAATAAAGTTACATTTTTGAAATGCAATGTGGAGGAATATGAATGTTATGATGTCACCAGAAGATGTACTTGGTCATGACATTAACCCTATTTTGGTTGGGATATTTGATGGACGTTAAAAGGTTGGGGGGGGGACAAAATTACCCCCCACCTTAAAATTTGAACTAAAGGTGCTACGAACGTATAATTTTACATGGTAGTAGCCACAACCTTCTACTTTTCAGAAATGGTCCACTCACATACATTGGCAACAAATCTATTGCTGAAGTCAGCATTTTTCCAGTGACATCAGCAAAAATCGGTGAAAATTAGCACATCCACGCAAACTACAATTAAAAGTGAACCAATAATGTAAAAAAAGTGGTTGACCCACCATATTATAGCTTTTGCAAATGCTTTTTGCTGACGTCAGCATTTTTTAATGACTTTTTTGTGTTTTTTGTTCAAAAATGATAAATGACGTCACGTGACATCATCACGTCGAATTTTGACAAAAATGTGAGAAAATGTTTACCTTCTTATAGTTGACCTCTGGTGCAAATATGAAGGGAATTGCATTATGTTTGAAGAAGTTATGACCATTGACGTATTTTTCAGCTTGAATATG
>JANTOQ010646121.1:0-10346 GCA_027564595.1 Bythotiara depressa
ATTCTTATAAAATTTCTTCCTTTCCTTTTTATACAATCTGCTCACAAAATTCTTCTGTTTTTTATACGTCTTTTCATCAGAACTAAGTCTTGTTTTATGAAATTTAGATTTACGTTGAGACCTTTTCATGATGGCTTTTCTTAGAGTTTTGGTCATGTATGGCACCTCGTTCGCTCTAATGTACTTTTTCATTAAAAGAGCATGTGTTTGAAGAATCTTAAGAAACAATATTTTCACAAATTTCATAGGTTGAGCATGTAGTTAAAGAGTTTTTTAAATCATTTCTAAAACTCTCCGTAACAAAATTCTTGCAGCATCTGTAGGTAAATTTAATTTGGTTTCACTTTTTCAAATTTTGTTTTTAAAACAGTAATTGCCATCTTATGAAAATAAGATAGTTAAAAAATTTGAATGACCAGAAACCGGGTCTGCCCAAGGGTTCCCCCGATAACCTAGTCCAGACTGCAGTCGATGCATATTTTACTCTTTTAAAAGAAGTAGAGGAAGTTATGGAATGTTAGGAATTTTAGCTGTTGATTGGGCGCAACGGTGAAAAACCAACGTTAAAAATGGATCGAAATCACGTTTTATTAAGCGCTAAAATATTTTTAAGTGATTTTAGAGGGGTTCCGAAAATTATTTTAGTTATTCCTTTTAGTATGATGTGAACATCTAAGATGAGCAGAGATCGTGTATATATATATAATTGAAAATCTGATAGGATCAGATTAATTTTAGAAGTGATCTATCCTTCAGTAAGGTCAACGGTAGTTAATGCTTTAGAGTGTCCGGTCGGGGCCCTTCATCATAGTGATGCGTCTTCCTAGCGTCAGGACTGGTAGATCACGACAGAGTAAAGTGACAGCCAGACCCTCAAGGTGTGGCATTTCCTAACATCTTCCCTCCCCTAGTATTAAAAGTATTAAAATATTTAAAATTGTTGAAATCTGGAGAGAAAAGCCGTGTACGTTATGTATTTCGTTAGACAATACTTATGTCAAGTTGACGTGGTCATTTGTTACGGTGAACAATATACCCAGTCCATGCTTATCTAAGAATTCCTGACGAGAGTTATTAATTCCCGCCGTCCATAGCCCTGAGGTAAGCATCCTCTCTAGATAAGCTGTAAATAATTGATGGCTGTAAGGATTTCCCATGGAATTAGGAATTGTTTGAACCAAATTGTCCTATATAGGACAAGTTTTTATGTTCTTATGTGCAGTTCTTATGAACTCTAGTATTCGGTATCTAGCTTAATTGGCTCTCGCCTCTAAAGCCTGTAATATCTTGTCAATATTATGCTGGTGACCAGGTGCACTTTTGGAGATAAGCTTTTCAGCTCCTTTCCATGAGGGTTTGCATACTGTGCACTCAATGAATTTGTGTTCAGCATCTTCATCGAGTCTATCACCTGATACATATGGGTGACTGTGGGTCTGGCGTATAGTCTCTTTCGAGTTGCTATTCCGTAATGGATAAGTGTGATCCTTATACATTCCTTGCAATATGCTTGGCTAAATTACAGGTCCTGTTTTCCTCTGCCAACGTTTGTAATAAGGTATATTAGTAATGTATTTTACTGATTTTGAATGCATTTCTGTAGGTATGCTGTAAAAATGTTTTACTTATAGTTTGGTTATATCCGTAGGCGTGGGTTTCCCGTTGAGTGTCATAACAATTTCGAGTCTGCTAAGGTCTTTTAAATCCAAGTCATTCTTCTTGATTTTCTCTCGCCATTCTGGCGGGAGTGACATGATTAGATTTTTGGGATACTCTCGAGTTAGGCCATAACCCGAGTTCAGCTAATTGTGTTGTATTATGAAATCCAAGTTTCACTTGATAACAAGTCTTTGAATCTTGTTAGAATGTTCTCGTTTACACTAGAGAATAAGTAGGGCAAGGAAAGCAGTTTTTTCCAACCAATTCCACTGTCCACATTCCTGATGAACTTATTATGGAAAATATGTTCAGTCATGATTGTGGTTACGTCTGTTGGGGTCGATTATTGTTAGTGAGTTCGATCCAATCATTTATTAATATTCGATAGAAGACTGGAATGCTGTGATGTGATAGGCTAGCTTTCGTTAGATATATCTTGAGAATGTCTGCATTGTATCTTCTGTACTTATTTAGGTGATTATTTTGATTATTATCCATTGTCATCCGGTGAGCAAAGTTTGGTAATCCATGTGAGTCGTAGAGATTTAACCACTCTCGTGATAGCGGGGACAGCTAAACTTCCTCCTGCTTCAGGTAGCGTAAGTGTATCTACGCCGATCCTGTTATTTTACCGTCCAAAAAAAGGTCAATAATTTTACGTGTAACTGTTGTATTAGGTTTACAGTACCATTTTGTCCTTTATACGAGTACATAAAACCCGCGTAACAAAGTTTAAAACCCGCGTAACAAAGTTTATAGGTAGCTAGCTATTGGTTGACAATTTTCTTACTTTTCATTGACAAGTCACGATATTGCCACATAGTGAGCGTTTTTTCAAAAGCCTCTATGCGTTTTTTCAAATTGAGTTTTTTTAGGGCCCCGTTGCAGAAGTACAGACCTAGGGCTTTGATGTTATCGCTGCTCCACTTAAATCCAAGTGGCTTATCGGTTCTACTTCTGTTATGATCAAGCCATAGACCTTCCCATTTTCTAGATATACTTTGGCAACGGAGGCCTGTTCATACAAGTCAAAAGTTTCTTTTGTTCTCGTAAGTGATTTGTCTCCTATTAATTGGAGTGATGTATCATCTCCGTGTTGTGATACAGTGCATTCTGTATTATCTACAGTAATGCCTTTTATATTTGGGTCGTTACGAATGGCGTTGACTTCCGCGTCAGTATGTCTAACATAGCCGATAGCTAGAAGTCCCAATTAACTCTGTCAAAAGCCCTCTGTTGGTCTATTGATTGGCCATATGCATCAAGTTCCTTGTCATTTGCGTAATCTACAATTTTTCGGAGGAGAGCCATATTCTGGAATATGAATCTGCCTTCGACATTACATGTCTGATCGGTATTAATTATGCGTTCTAAGACTGAGATTAACTTTTCGGTTAAGACTCTAGTCATAATTTCGTAGACTGTGTTTAGGAGGCTAACTGGTCCCCAATTGGCGAGATTCGTCAGATCTCATTTTCTTCGCTGTGAATTAGGCAACAATCGTGACGCATGGCATGAATTGAAAACCTCCAGGTCCTATTTCATTGGAAGTGGAAGTAGCATAGGTTCCGTCTGGGTTTTCAAGTCTACGGATACTGGTATCTTCAATCCGTTTTTGTACATCGTTCTCCGTCCTCTCTGCTTTTGGTTTTCGCTCGTAGCACATGGATCTGAGCGCATTTTTCTTCTATCGCAATGAAGTCTTTTTCAAGCTCCGCTGCGTCTGTCTTGCCCCTGTCTGCTTTATTTTGGGCATTCCTAAGATCTTAGTCTTAAGACATTCGTAAACTGGGAACCTTTTCTCTATTTATATCAATGAACACTTGATTTTTTTGGCGCTTTGTGGCAGCATAGTATGTCCAGGATTGTATTAGTGTAATTCATCACTTACTTTGATGTTTCTGGAAACATAAGAAAAACTAGTGATAGGTTCCTTTCTTGAAATCTTGGACGCAAGAAAACGAATAAACAGTATGTCGGCATCTGGAATTTAAGAGATTTTCAAGCAGTCATTTGTAAGATGCTTTACGACTTTATGTGTGGCTGATTTTGAATATGTCCCTGATGATCCAGAATAGAAAATTTAGATTAAACAACGAAAATTATGTCAAATTACAACTTTTCTGCCAAAAATATTTGTTACAGAAGAAATAAAATTAGAACATTTCCCCTACGCCAATGAAAAAATCCATTCGACCTTCGAATTTTGATTTCTTACAGTGTGCTTTAAATGTCTTCATAGATTCTTGAAAATGATCAAATTTATGATTATCAAAGTCTTCCATGTTTGTAGATTGGGGCGAAATTTTCACAGTTGCATCGGTAAACATAACTACATATAATTAAGTTCGAAGTGATAAACAATAAACAATCTTACTTATCACCTTCTGGGACTATCAGGTTATTGTAAATGATTTTAGCTAGTTGTTTTGGTGAACTTTGAACTACACCTGGTGTTGTCTTAGCTTTGAGGTCTCGTCTCTATAATTGTCATTGATGTACATATTCTCATTCCCTTCAAATTCTTCTCGTTTCTCATTATCTTCTACTTGTAGCGAGGGAGCTTGCATACTATTGTTCTTGGTCACCGAGTATTTCTTTTCCCAATTCGATGTGCTCTTTCTATCTCTACCCCGTCTTTAATGTTCATAATTGTTTTAATTAGGTTCTTAACCTTTTCTGTTGTTTCTTTACATGTTTCTCGTTCGTGTTCTTTTATCGTACTGATTATATTTTAATGTTTACAATTTTTCACTCGCGCAAAGGCATTAAAGAATACTGTCAAAACTTAAAATTATCGTGGAGGGCCTACATCCTATTTTTATTTGACCAAAATTGTTAAACATTTACATTTAATGTTCATTTGACTTCAAAACGACCAGTAAAAGTATACATCAATAATGGCGTCGCTAATGCCGCCAGCAAAAAGAAAGAAGAAAAAATGAGGCAAGGATTTTTGTTTTTCTGAAACTATGCTAGTAAGTTTGATTCTGCCAAAATTCCTGTTCAATGGATACTACACCAGCACAGCAGGTGCGAAAAGCTCCAAAAGTCTCAATTTAGAGAATTGTAGTTTAAATTGAACAATAAGTATTAAAATATTCAAAATAGGATGCCACATGATTACACCTTTGTATGTCTTGATTGAACTGCTTTTTATAGGCTAGTAGTGTAACTCAATGACTTCACGACAGTCAAGGATTACGGAAATCGTAATGGAGCATTTGAAAATATATGATATGGCAGCCAAGTACTTCAAGTTCAAACAAATTTCCACTTAAAAACAAAGTTGAATGATGTTTGCTTGACAGGCAAAAAAGTTTGACTCAAATCGTCGAATGACGTCGCATGTCAAAACCTATAACGACCTTTTTTAGTTTTAGTTTGTTTTCAGAACCAGTCACACACAAGGCTAAAGCATAAATTTTAATGAGAGCGACTATTTCTTGTCATATGGTTTTACAAATACTTTAGAAAAGTAAAGTACGCGAAAAATTATATATTGATCAATTCGCGAAACTTTATGCTCACGAATTTTTTCCAATTTCTTCTATGTACTTTAGTCTGCATACAAAGGGTTGAAAACGGTCGTATTTAATCAAAACTAAATGTGATTAAGCAAAAAAATATTACTTTTTTTACTCATTCGCGAAAGTTTCTGCTCGCAAAATTTTCTGCTCCTAAAGTACGCAGAAGGTATTGGGGAAAATTGGCCATATTTGGTCTCAGTGACTAAATGTTCCCTCAACAAGGTATAATTACCTTCCCTTGATTTTTCTTCCTTATTTTAATTTTCTAGCGGAATGGCTCTTATCCAATCAGAAGCCTATAAGTTTTTAAATATATTTTTCTGCTTACTATTATTCTTAAAATTCCAAGAACCAGCTTGTTTTAAAAACTATGACTTAACATCTTGCACGTGCAAATATTGGATACATGGTATCTTTGTAAATATAAACAAGCAATGTCTACGAAATATTAACTTTTCATTTATTCATAGTCATTTAAACTATGCAAATATTGCTTTGGCTTGCAGTACACTTTTAAGAATGCAAAAATATGCAAATAGAAAAATTCTCAATGAAGGAAAAACAGCACACGCAAAACCACTTATGAAATCTTTGAATGCCCTAACTGTATATCAACTAAACCTTTAAAAAAGCTTTTTTTTTGGATTTATTTTCGTTATAAATTAATTTTTTGTTTGTTTTAGGTCATTGTGTATTGTAAAGCGTAAAAGCATTGTTATAATTTATGCTTGGAGTTCAGTTTCAGGGGTAATTTCGACCCAGGGGTAAATTTCTTTATTAATTTTTTTTTTCAAATATATTTTCTGAACCATATGCAACCGTTTTGATTTTAATAGAAGCACTTCAATAACAATAGTTTACATAAGAATACTAGACCTCTTGTAGATACGAAGAAATAGGACATTGAAAAAATGCTTAATTTCAGTAAAACTATGCCGATATTAGCAAGAAAATCACGTGACTTTACGCTACCATTTTTATTTGAAATTAAAAACAATACCTAAAAGAACAATTCTACCAGGTCTTGATATCAGACTATTTGTAGAAAATTAATTATATAAATAAAAATGCTGATTTTAGTGAATTTTGATGACGTCAGCAAAAAATCACGTGCCTTATGACTACCATTTTTATCTAAAATATTATCTAAAATACTAAAATTAAAGTTTTGTAATTAGACCTACGTACTTGTCAAGTTTTAAGGCCATGGCACTAGTAAAAGCTGAGAAAAGTAGGGAGAGCCAAAAAAAGCACCTTTTTCCATTAAAGTAATTTTTTTTTTAGTTTCTGAACATTCAAGTATCAATCTAAAGAAACAAAACAAGTTTCTTATTTAGAGGTTATGTTGTTTTTCAGATATACTTGCCCAAAAAAGCCATTGGTTGTGGAGAGAATTGTGCCTAATAAATTGCGCACGTAATTAATTTTTATCACTTTCTTCAACCTCGTCCCCAGGGCTTCTGGGGACGAGGTTGTCACTTTCTTGCTTTTTTCACCTTTTCACTAATAATCGTATGTGACAATATACCATTCCCGAATCTAGTTAAAATTTGAAGTTTAATTTTATAAAAAACGGACTTCAGATTCAGATTTCTCGTCAAAAAATATGCCTATGCTGAATGGTTGTTTTCGCTACAATACGCTAACGGTCAAAACCTTCTTAATTTCAAACTTTCTATGTCCCGCCTCGTATTCATGCGTAAAAATGTTTTTCCTTCCCAACAAATTGATTGCAGAAGTGCCACTCACCTGCGTAGAGGTTCGATTGGTTTCATTTTCTCCTAGAACCTAGTAGGTGAATGTTAGGTTTACTTTTTAAAAGAGGAAGGAGAAAACGCGCCAAATATGTTCTTCAATTCAAGTTACAAATATTTATTTACAGCAACAAAACTTCGTAATAATAAATTATACAGCACCTTTCTTTTATTTAGAAAGTAACAAACTCAACAAATGTAACTTATAATAGACGATTTGCAGTGTTTGCGTTTTTATACGAAACGGGCCGACGACGACCCGAAATGGCCAACTAGCTGGCAGGCAAAGCAATGCGGCGGAAAATCTGGAGATTTTTTAGGGTTGCAATATGATAAAATATGACTGAAAGGGAGACACTGCTCAATAGCTACCAGTCTTACTTTAGAGTCTCTATCAAGTCGCGCATCTTTTTACCTGCCAGCCGTGACAAAAGTATCACGTGATCAAAACAAACTGCGTCACAGTAAAAATCATCTACAGAAAATACAATACAAAATGAATGTATATAAAAATGTCATGTCTAGTAGAAAAATTAAAAACTGAACCTGTTTGGAAGTGGTATCATCTAGAGAGAACGTTTCATTTGTATAAATGTCATTGCGTAGATATATATTTTAACTGTTACCCCTAATTGGCAAGGGCTAAATCCCCTAAACCCCCTCTAAGATCTCGGAAACCACACTAACCATGTACAACTTCCAACTTCGTGCGAGTAAAGACCATATCGAGTAGATTATTTTTAACCATGTTTTTTAATGACGTCACTTTTTGCTGACGTCATCAAATTGACCAAAAATTTAACCCCTTTCTTCACTTGAGCAAATTTGGGCGCTGAGTCCAATTGTATTTTTATTTCTGACGTTATTGCCGTCTGCGAGCCCTACCACGGCGTACGCTACTTCTCATACTCTCGAGCACCGAGTATTAGGGGGTTGGAAATTTCAAATATATAAATAAGTTAATTAGTGTAATATTTAAAGAATTTTTCCTTGAAATAATCATAAGATACAAAAACGTTTTTTCATTATCTCATTCCTGGGAAGTGATTCTTCAAAAACTTAATAAGCGTGAGGAGGGAGGGAGATGCCCACATGTAAAGTCAAGGTCGCAAAATTTGTTACTGTATACTGAAGCGACTAAAATTAGTCAAGTAGAAGTTGAGCAAAATAAACATCACTGAATTAAAAACATCAAAGTTCAATAAAAAGTTTCTACTTTTTTTAAAGGAAAGTATCTACGTGTTAAACAGACGAGATTTTAATCGCATCGTGTTCTCGTTCTCACGCGCAACTTTGTTTGGAAATCAACTTTTCAGGAAAATAAAATAAAATAAGATCTAATTCAGAGAGATGTCAATAAATTTTACTCAGTTATTTGGGAAAGCTCTAAGTTTACCTTTTATGTCCAGATAAAAATAGAATAAAAGGGAAACTAAATGACGCATTAAAAGACTTGATTCTATAAAATATCCGATGGTGATTATCATCACAAAAACAAGTTTAAGAGCATAACAACTGTGGACCCAGGACTTTTTTTGCCAAGATTACAATCCACTGTGCTATACTATACGCACACAAAGTATTATGGGGGTTGGTGAAAAAGTTTTATAGTCTTCTTCTTGCTCCAACTCCAACCAATCTTAGTTTGTAAATAGTTCTTATATATACTTCTACGTTACGTGTTATGTACAGTTTCAAAACGGCGAAAATACATACGAAACTTCAAACTTCAAGTACATGTAATAAATTATTCAAAACAACTTCAATTTTGTATTGTCTACGCAATCTTGGTTGGAAATATTTATGGGTTTTCTCGTTTCATGCACGGGTCCTTTCCATTTCAGTGCCCAGGTTAGACAAATCCTGTACGATCGCACCTGTCGCCATTGACTCTTTCGTTTCAGACAAGACGTTAGTTACAAATTACAAAAGCCCTTCTTAGGAAAATGAGACAACCTTCCTGTTGATCCTTACTGAATTACCTATTGGACAAAATTGGACAAACATCCCAAAGTAAAAGTGTTTTTTATTCAGTGGAATTTTCTACCCGAGTGGGATCTTCATCATAATGCTTTTGTCTGCGCGACATGAAAAACAGTTGAAAAGCTTCTACTTTTCCCGCTCGACATTTACAAAGAACCAATCAATTTTGAAGAAAATCTTACCAGCGCGAAACATCCCTCTGAACAGAAACCAGGATTTTGATAAGAAATTAACTACTATTAAAAAGCAAAATAAAGAAAATCAACACTGGTCTCGTGTCACGTGTTTAAATTTATTTATACATAGAAACACTTTTCAGAAGTGTTCCAAAAGTAAACGTAAACTCGTGTGGAAAGTCACGTTTCAGACATTTGAATGCTTTCGCAAGTTTAAAAATAATACCTAACAATTACTCAGGTTATTATTTTTGCATAAATAATCTTCAACCATATCTTGGACTATTTCCAAAAAACGAAACGTTGACAACCGCCAAGTAATTTTTATATGCTTTCCCCAAAATTTAAACACGGCGGAGTAATTACATAAATTATTCCTGTCCTGTCCTTAAGTAAAAATCGCATCATTTAAAAAAACTGTTTAAAGTGCAAACGGATCAAAATAAATATATAAATTAGTTTATTTTTTCTTAACTAATATTTAAAAAACACAAGTACTTTAAATACTTCATATTTTCGTGTTTGGTATTTTTCACACCTACAATAGTCATATAAAATGATTGGGTAATTTTTTAGACTTTCTTTAACTCATGTTCCTTAATTTTTATTTTCGTTCAATCGACTGGACAAAATGATGTTGATTTGCCAAAAAAAGAACTGATTTTAAGATATATACTGTACTATATATTATAAATATTATAAACATTAATATGGGGAGTAGAATATCACCTAAAAAAGAGAGAAAAATAGAAAATTAATGAGTCACAAATGCGCGTCTATACGAAGAAAATACTGCGTTAAAAAAATGAAATTCTAAGGAGAAATACTTCTACTTTATTTGCAGTTTAAATTCTTATATTTTTTCTTTTCTTTTAAATCAAACAATTTATCAAATAAATTCGAACGATTTACCATGAAAACTTTGGATTGCTGGTATAATAAAACTCTGTTGGCCTTCAAATCCTACAAAAGAAAAGAAAAAAATATTAAATATTTTCACTTGCTGATATTCATAACAAATATAATATTTATCAATGTTAATATATTTCATCGTTATTTTTTTAAACAGTTAAAAATATTTATTTCACACATTAAAACATCAAATAATTAAAATATAATACATAAAAACAACTAATAGAAAATAATATATTAACAAATATAATAATATACATTCACGCTAACTTAAGTTTTTATTTAAAAATTCCACTTTCTTTTGTTTCTTTTTATAATGCTAAACGATCCTT
>JANTOQ010646232.1:0-10345 GCA_027564595.1 Bythotiara depressa
ATTTATTTATTTATTTATTTATTTATTTATTTATTTATTTATTTATTTATCATTACCCACTTTGCATTCGTCAACTCACATTCATATCGGTGTAAGATTCAGTTAAAATAAGCGTATTTGATGATTTACTACCCCCGTCCATATGTAAAGGTCCATTGCTATAAAAATGATTAATTTCTTGCTTCAGATATGGAAAGCGGATTAAAACACGCCGCTCAATCACTAGTCTATAATCTCCTTTACTCGTATTTATATCGTCGGTACGCTAAGCTCTCTATGTAATAGATCCTTGGCTAAAGAAATTACTAGATCTGTATAATCATCTTACAAGAACTATTCAATTAATGAAGACTGCACTATTCAATACTATTGATAGACACTCTCAAGTCACTTAATGAATGAGCTAATAACGCACTATGCTCCTTCTCACGTAATGCTAGCCTCTTTTTGTCAAGAGGACCAAACTCATTATTTCGAAGAAAACAAACCTCTAGAACACACCTGTTGACTGCTTTAGGAACGAGGTGTTACTCGTTAGTTAATATGATAATTTATGATAATTTACAATAGTACAGGTTAGCAAAATGTCAGTAGTTGATAACATGCTACTTTTAAAGTTTTATTGTAAAAGCCGTTGCTTTAGAAGTTCATTGTTCATATTATTCGCTTTACTTTACGAAGAACAAATATTAACTTTCGAGTTAGATGTTCGCGAGTTATTGTGAAGTTGCAAATCTGACGGCATGTATTATGACTATGCACTACTGAGATTTCTTTACGACAAATCTTAGTAACATGATAAAGTGGTACATGGCATGAATGAATGCGATTCATACATAGCCTAAAGTATTGAACCGTTCTTTATCGAGAATAATAACTAGCTGCAAACACCCACTAGGACAGTTTTACGTGTTTCTGTTTTAAGGACACAAATATGCCAGACGAAAGATGGTCAAATTGTTTCAGAGATCTTTGACAAATTAATTGGAATAAGTACTATTTTAGGTCCCATTCTTGTGTAGGGCGAAATTCAAATGAAGAGTTCAGAAAACGAGAATGGAGCCCAGTGGGCACATCATGGTCAAACAACGTCCTGACAACGTTGAAGAAACGCTACAATGTGCTCACTGGGAGGTAGATGGTTTCGAAAAACTTCTTGAAACCCAACGAAAATTGAATATACGGCTTACATTGTTTAACGCTTAGCTCATGTCAAATCTTGTCAGCGTTATTCCGGTGAGTAAGCGTCTTAGCAAAGATATTTGAATTAAGCTACAGCTTGACCAGTGTGCACTAATGAGAAAGACAGACTGTGACACGAAGTGACTTAAGAAAAATGGATGTCTGACAAATTATACGAGAAAAATTAAGATCTAAAAACTATAGCTACCACCAACTATTAAAAACGTAATAGAACAAACAACGGATAAAGGGTTCGTTGTATGGCTATAAACGCGTTACCGCTAAAAAGCCAACATTTAGACTTTAAGAAAGGAGAATTTAAAGATATTCTCCAATTAACAAACGAAACGAAACGAAACGAAATATTTCAACACGCTTCTCGTTAATTTGTAGCCAATAGTTTTGCTGGAAACATCCGATCGCAATCCGATCGAAGGAGAATATCATATTAACCCTTTACTGCATAGTGTCCCCCGGTAAAGGAATCAAATCATTGCTCATTTATTTTCTATCTTACTGCTTCCAGGGGGTAGATTATTAGAAATATAATGTAAAATAAATTTGCTAAAAGCTGATGAGACCCCCTACTCCCTCATAAAATTATAAAGTTTCCAATGGTAAGTTTAATATTACCAGGGGGTATGCGTATGAATTAAAGGGTTAATGCACATCAATAAATCAATCAATAAATCAATAATTAAACTTGTTTTTTTAAAAAGGTAAAATATTGTTCAAACATTACTTAAAAACATGTGTCTTTGTCGAAAATTCAAAGTATCTACGATAAGTGGAAGGATTGTTTTGTCAATTGTAAACATCGTTCAAAGCTCTCTAAATAATTATGTAATTAAGTCTCGTTTCTTTGCAATTAAAAAAGATTAAACTCTAAACCAGGCGTAATTCTTTGTAGAAAAATGGCATAATTTTGAAATCCGTTTTTATAAGACTGACGTCACATATATTAATTTCGGAAAATATTTTTTTAGAGAATGTTTAATAAATGTACAAGTTTGCATAATGTCAATGCAAAATGTCAACATTATAAATTGTAGGGTTACGGAACTTATACCAGGTTGTGACAGGCAGGTCTAGGAGACAGGAACGGATTAAGGAAGGACACTTGAGTTCATTACGATGACATTTAAACACTTATTTTTGTCAACGAGTTTAAAGAAATGAGTAAATGAGAAATTTGTTAAACCCCGGAACTAACATTTGTAGACGATGATTCATTGTTGATGGTCACACGTGAATAATTTCTTAAGGTTTGTAAATTGTACTCGCTTCGATTACCTATGCGTTATAGGAAGTCATAACGCACTCAAGTGATTAAATTCAGGGGCAAACGAGATCCTTCTCTCTTTGTAAGCGTGCTGTAAGTCCACGGATCCTGAAGGTCCTTATGTCATTGATAAATTGAAAAAGTAATTGAAAAGGTAAACTTTCGTAAAACTTGTGGAACATTAACTTGCGTTGTCCCAGTATATTATGACCACCATTGTGGGTTTTTTTTAATGTAAAAATCAGAAATGTATTTTCAATTTCATTTAGATTTTTTCTGAAATCCCAAAAATAATGTAATGTAGAAACTTTAGTCACGTTAACCCTTTAAGTCATAAACCTTCCTCCTGGTTATATTAAACTTCCCTTTGGAGACCTTTATAATTTTATGAGTAAACAGGGGAGTCTTATCAGCTTTTTAAATATTTATTTTACATTATATTTCCAATAATTAACCCCCTGGAAAAAGAAAAATAGCAAAGAAATGACTAATGATTTGGTTTCTTAACGGGGACGCTATGCACGAAAGGAATAAAAATATATTGTTATAGTTATTAATAGTTAGCACACACCAACTAGAGGTTTTAATGTGGTTAGCACACACCAACTAGAGGTTTTTATGTGGTTAGCACTACAATCTGCATTAGCGGCCTGTAGTATTACGTCCTCGTTTATGATAGAAACCTCAGTTATATACCAATACTGCTATGTGCTAATATTTATCTCTCTAGTGTTTCTTTTTTTTCAAAATATACATACCAAAACTCTAGTGTTTATATATATATTAAATTTATATATAGTCTATTGTTATTGCCAAATTTTCATTTTCTTTTTAACTTGAACGTTGAATGTTGCGAAATAATGCACAATAGCGCAATATGTTCTGATTGTAAGAGTGTAGCGGAAGGTTTAAAGAAAATTGATAATTTTTTATCAATAAAACCTTAAAACAGCTGTAGTTTCTTTTTAGAAGAAAAATGGTATGATTTTAATATCTTGAATGCAAATACAACTTTTGACGGAGAAAACAATTTTGAAATATATTTAAAAAGTAAATCAAAATCAAACGAAATATTTGTGCGGCGCCACACAAATTAATTTCGAAAAAGGCCTTTTAATATCGTGAATGTCTAACATGGGTACAAGCTAGTGAATGTTTAACATGTGTACAGGCTAACTATCACAAAATAAAATATATAATACTTTATCTTGAGAAGTAAATATTGTAAACAGAATTGCTTTACCTACTGTATATAGTACTGGAATTAAGTTACCGTTGGAATATCCTTGCACAACTCTTTCGAAAAATTTCTTATCATTACCAGAAGTTGAAATTAGGCTACTAAAGCACGGTATTTGTTCATCATGGGTTAACTTAAGGATACAATGGTGTATAACATCTAGCTCACTCACTCAGACTAAACAACTAATCTAGTAGCCCATAGAAACTATTGATATTCCAATGTTTTAAGAAGATTTCTAAATAAATGCTGACGTCATCAAAAATAATTCGCCATTGTTATTTATTTTCAAATAATCTGATAGAGGAAAGGTTGGAATTAAACTTCCAAAAGTACTTGCGCCGAACAAAGGTTGCATGCACCAAAGGAAACTAAGTAATAATGAAATATACCAGGCCTTTACTAAGTCTACTACCGTGTTCAAGATTCTCTCAAAATTATTTCTAATCTCTCTTTGCAAAGTGGAATTTTTCTACAGCAATTAAAATACGCTTTATTGTTGCCTGTGTTTAAAAGCGGCGATAAAACTACTTTATCAAATTACAGACCAATCTCTATTCTCCCTTCCTTCTCAAAAATATCAGAGAGAATTATGTATAATTTACGTTTTTCATTTCATTATTTATCAACCTCGTTCCCAGGGTCTCTTTCTCTTTTTTATATCGGAAGGCGATATCCTCATATAAAAAAAGGAAAAGAAGCCCTGGGGACGAGGTTGATTATTTATTAAAAGGAAACAATATTCCGTATGAAAAACAATTTGGTTTACAGGCGACCATTCTACAGACCATGCCATATACAGATAACACAATAAATATTACAACCTTTTAACAAAAACAAATTTACTGCAGTAGTTTTTATAGACTTACCTAAGGCTTTCGATACCGTAGATCATGAAATTTTGTTACTTAAACTTAAAAATTATGGAATAAGAAACACCAATCTAGACTGGTTTCATAACTACTTGTCATCCAGGAAACAAACGCTATCACACATAAGCGAAAGAAAACTCCCTTTGAACATATAACTTGTGGTGTAACACAGTGGTCTATTCTTGGACCTCTCCTATTTCTCATTTATGTCAACGATTTATATAGAGCTTCGTGGATGAATAGTATTTTGTTGGCTGGCGATACTAACCTATATTTTGTAAACAAAGACAGCAAAACATTTTTTACTATAGTTAACAATGAGTTAAAGAAAGTCAATAATTTTGGTTCAAAGCGAATAAATCATAAATATACGTTTTTCCATAAGCTAAGTTATGCGGATCACGTGCCGCCGAAGCTTCCTTCCTGTATTAATTATAAATAAAAATAGTATAAAAAGAGAATACGTAATGAAGTTTCTCGGAGTTTTGAAGGATGAAAATGTAACCTGGCGCAACCACATCAAAGCAATTGAAAACAAAATTTCTAAAAACCTCAGAGTTTTGCACAAGGCTAAGTTCTTGTTAAATGAAAAATGTCTTAAATGTATCTGTTATTCATTTATCCAAAGTCACATAAATTACGCGAATATTGCGTGGGCCAGCACTAATCGAACTAAACTAACTATGATATTTAATAACCAATAACTCGCTAGTAAGATTATATTTAATGAGGAAAAACACACACGATCTAGGCCGCTAATTAAAAAACTTAACGCTTTAAAAGCTTACCAAATAAACATTTATCAAACATTATTATTTATGTTCAAAATTAAACATAATATGGCACCTACCATATTTAACAGTTATTTTCAACCAGTTACCCATAAATATCTCACAAAATCAATTGTGCTTATTGTAATGAGGCTTGGTGATAAGACAACAGTCTTCTTCTCGCTCCAGCTAGACTATGAGATTGTATATAGTATGTTATATGTAAATATTTTTTTAAACGGCGAAATATAAATTGAAACTAAAACTGAAACTGAACGCCATGACATCCCGAAGGTGTAGCTAATAATTACTTTATGACAACAATTCCATAATGTCATATATTAACACTTTTGTAGTCATACATTAGCACATTTGTAGTCTTCAATATATTATATGTTGAGGCATATTTCTTTGAAAAGTCTATGTGAAAGATAGCGAATGTCATGATGTCAACGAAGTATGAGGACAATAATTAAAATTTGATGACAATACCTCGATATCTTACCATACCAAGTATCTAGGGTTCACGATAACTGTAAGATTCGTTTTTTAAGCAACATCTACGGAGGAGAGCAAAAACCATGTCGTAGCCGGAGGGTATGGTCAATAATTACGTTTTTATGAAAATTCCGTTAATTCTTATTTTTACAACGTTTTATTCTTTACGGTAATGCCTTACTGTCATATCTTCCCAAAGTCCCAGGCTTCACGGTAACTGCAAAATTTCTGTAATCCACACTTTATAGGTCCTCTGCGGAGGACAGCGATGTAGATGACGTCAGCGAAAGGTGTGGCTAATAATTATATTCTGTTGACAATGTCTCGATGTCTTATGTTACTAAATTTTCAAGCTTTACGGAAACGGAAGGCAAGCTTTATAAAATAGCCTCTGCGGAATAATGTCTCACACACGTGGGCACATATTTGTCTCTTTGGCATCGATCTCTGCCTACGTGAGCAATAAATTATAACTAATCCTTATTGTGTCTTTAAGGGTAAACTAAATTCAAAAAAAATATTCAAAAAAATATTCATGATGATTCTAACTCAAAATTTATCGCTGAATTTGAATTTGAAAACGATTTTCATTATCAGCTTTAATTTTCTAAACAATGGGATCTTTTTTTACTGATTGCCAGTGTTTTCTTCCCTAGCAACGTGCATAGCAACAGAGATACATCCTTTCCTACCTGGCCCCAAAAGCTCCAGAGTGCGATGTTGGGCGTTTTACGCTTCACATCTATTTATCTATATTGCTTTTGCGGTCTAGCTGGAGGGCATAGAGCATTTATTTGTCTATGATCAGCTTCAAACTGTAGATATCAAGAAGCAAATAAAAGAGGAGAGGATTTAATAGAAGGAAATCAGATGTAAAACATGTAGAAAATGTTCCTGTTAACTAGCTAGCTCTAGTTTAGTTAGCTAATAGCTCTAGTTAATGTTCGTGGCTGCTGTCTGGTAAATAATGTAGCTATCTAAATAACGACTCAACGTCTGTAAATAATAATTCTGTAATAGCCAATCTGAAATCGACTTTTCCACAACATCTGTATCATCACAAAATGTTCAACACTTTTTGAGGAAGCCTCCACCACAAAAGAAAGAGACAGAATAATAATAAAGATAGAGGTAGCTAACTATAGAGTTTTATTTCATAGCTACCACCCTTGTGTATGCGGTTGTGCCCAGAATGTGAACATTCAACTTCGTCCCTTGTCGAGAGACTTTAAAAGAAACAAAGACTAGAACGCTTATTAAATGTTGATTTGTAAATATATATATGTGAATGAATTCCATACATCATCCAGTGTCATGGTAGGAAGTGGATTTGATGTTAATAAACTGACAGTTTATATCATGCGCATATTATATCGCGGTCATTCTGATATCGAGAAACTCGAATTCATCCTTCTTTTCAGAAGTTTACATCTCTTATGAATATTCCTAAACAAACGAAACAGAACAATCATAATAAAGCTATCACAAAAATATTCGATGTTACTGAAGAAACTATGTCGCATTCAGCAGACGAAATTGTAGAACAGGTTGTTACGGGTAATAATGTTATTAATACTGGAGTTATGTGTGCCGGCACAGGACAAATAATATGATTTGTGTTTATTGAACAGAGATTTTTCCACAATTTATATTGAAAGTGGGAAAGTATTATATATGGAGCCATACAACAAAATGCTGTAAATATGATACTTAGAGTTTATACAATAAGAGGTTGTATACAGTTAAACATTTTAAATGACTTTGATATGCTGAATATGTATAGGCGAAACAAACCGAACAAAGCGAGACGACATTTTTTACGGACTAAAAAATGGGGGAAATGACTAATTAATTAAAAGTGAAAAGGGAGCATATAAACGTGTGAATTTTAATGATTTTGTGTGTATTTTAATGTGATTTAAATTTTTATACTGATATTTAATTGGTATTTTATTCATTTGTTTTGTTTTTTTGCCTTTTTCTCAGAATAAAGTTTTTCGCACGCCGGCCAAGATATCTCAAAGACCGCTAAAGTTTTTTTAGTGAAATTTTCAGGAGTTGTTCATTGCAACAGATACTGTGATATGAACGAAGTAGAATTGTATTTTATTTTGTATTTTTCCATTTATACCAGAGAAACAGCAATAATTTTGTTCGTGATATTTGAGCTTCTAGATAAGTATTTTCTGGTACATTAGGAAATATCCTTTCCGTTCATATCGTAGCTTTACCTGATATAAACAACAACTAAAAAAATCACCCAGTAATATCTTGACATTTTTTGGCCGGTATAAGCACACTTTTGTTTGCCATATTAGGCCTTTTTTGCTGGTTACCATGGTAACCGGCAGCCATTGAATTTTTTTTTTTACATATTTAGTTTAGTTTTATAATTTTATATACTATTAGTCTAAACCCATTTAGTGTATTGAGTTTCAAAATAAATGGGGGGGGGGGGGGTTGCCCCTGTTTCAACGCGGAAACTAAGTTTGCGCAAGCGCGAAATTTTTACCGTTGTTATCCTCGCCATAATGGCTACCACGCCACTTTAGTACTACAACTTGACGGTGGGGAAATATCTTAATCTACTTTGTATGTATAAATAACAAGTCACTGGATGCAAATAATATACTAAAAACAAGCCCCAGGCCTTTCCTTAACATTCTCTTTTCACCATGTGACTGCTACAAGCCGCCAGAAAGAACCGAAGCTCGTGGAACTTAAATATACATCACTCACATGGTTTCTGGTCACTGTAGATGTGTCATGTGTTTGATGGCTAATATTGAAGAGCTGAGAGTTTACTGACATTTGGGAACTTGGTTTTTGAGAAGTCTAAAGGTTAATTTAGACATTTTATGAGACATAAGGAACGTTCATTTTTTATATTCAAGAAAAAGATCTTGAAACTTGACTAACTTCATCCGTACTCACTTTCTACTTACAACATGGCGTTTGTAGTTGTGGAAAATAAATAAAGACAGGATGACAGAATTATCTGAGATACAATCGTTGATTAAAAACTTCGTTTGTGGGAAAGATGGAAAAAAGACAAAAGACATTTCTATCCTCCAGAAGGCTTGCAAAAGATTTCATTTGTGCTGCACTTGTGCTTGTTATGATGATCAAGAAAAGTGAATGAATTATTCAAACCATCAAAAGGGACATAGTTATGTTAAAGTTAAGTTTTATATTTATATATACTACATCTACCCCACCACTAGACACACATCATTACTTGAATAGAAAAAAAAAAAAAAAAAAAAAAAAAAAACATAATTCCTCAATTTTATTAAGTTTTCTTTTTTTAATAGCTGGTTTAAGAACTTGTGCCTTTGGGAAAGCAGTAAGCAAATGCTGGTTCATCATGTATCGCATATTTTCCACAGGACCTTTGACGTTGCTGAACCTGCCCTTCATACGGTTGAACTCGTGGTGAATACTTTCGCCACCCTGCTCGCCATAGAAACCACATCCAGTTCACTACTGTTTGTCACTAAGCATAAAACATTTCTAAATATCTTACTTGATTTATCGGTATATCGAAGAAGATGTCAGCTATCACATTGTAGTGCTGCTTAGCAAACTTTATATTTCCACCGTTGGCTAGGAAGTCTTGTAGCTGCTGGTGCAAATTTTCAAGGGTTCTTTTTTCACTGGCGAAACGGGTAAATTTGGGTACAGTCATGTCTTTAGCTGTTATTAAGTACCATAGACAGCTATGCCGACCTGAATATAAATTGCATAAATATTTCCAGAATTTAACCCTATTGTATACCCTTATTTTACATGGGGGGGGGGACCTTTTTGGCCCACCTAATTTTCTCAGCTTCTACTAGTACTTTGACCTTAAAACTTGGTACGAAGGTAGGTCTAATTAAAATAATTGACTTTAACTAAAAATGGTAGCCATAAGTCACGTGACGTTTTGCTGATATCAGCAAAATTCACTAAAATCAGCATTTTTTCTCTCCATAATTCATGTTCTACAAATAGTCTGATGTTAAAACTTGGTAGAATTGTTCTCTTAGGTATTGTATTTCATTTCAAATAAAAATGGCAGAAAAAAGTCACATTATTTTCTTGCTGATGTCAGCATACTTCTACTGAAATCTCATATTTCTTGGGAACTAGAAGAGGTCTAGTGTTAAGAATTTGTATGTAAACTCTTGTTATTGAAGTGCTTCAATTGAAATTAAATTGGTGGTATATAGTTTAGAAAAAATATTTGGAAAAAACATAATTTTTGGAGGGATAAAAAAATTTACCCCTAGGTCAAAATTACCCCCAGAAACTAAAATCTAAACCCAATTTACAACAATGTTTATACATTTTACATTTCACAATAACGTAAAAGCAACAAAAAACTAATTTATAACTAAAATAATAAAAAATTCAAAAAACTTTTTTACACCCAGGTCGACATTACCCCCGGAAAATATTTTTTTCCAAGAAATGAATTGTACCATTGTGAAGGTAATAAAAAAATATTAAAAGTCAC
>JANTOQ010646343.1:0-10345 GCA_027564595.1 Bythotiara depressa
TTTCGAACAACCAGTGTTCTTGATCACAGTTACAAATATACTAAAGTATTACAGACATTAAGTAAAACATAATACAAAGTTAGATTACCCTATACTAATTATATTGTACACTATACAATGAAATATGAATACAAATCTTTAATGACATCTATAAAATAAAGTAACTATGGTAATATGAAGCTTTTAATAATTACAATAAATGTCATAAGCTGAAACTGTCATTAAATAAAGGTCATTTCCCATAACCCTTTATATTAGTGTTGTACCATTCACAAGGTGTATTAAGGCCACTCATAGTAAATAATTGGGCTTTCCAATATTTCTCTCCTTGCTGGAGTTTCTGGTCTAATTTACTAGTGGCATGATCTAAAGATTCAATAATTTGGACCTTTAAGTGGGAATCTTTTTCAGGTATGTTAAACTGGTTGATAAAGTTTTTGGCAACACCACGTCTTTACCTTACCTGTGTTGATGTCACTCTTATGCACTCTGAATCTATCTTTGAAATTAAAAGCTGAGCCAATATATTGTTTTTTACACAGTTGACAAGAGATATAATATATAACATTTTTGCTGTTACAAGACAGGTTACCTATTACTGTGTAGATTCTACATTAGATATATTTAATAAAAACACATCGTTTAAAATGTCCGAATTTTCGGATCTTACGCCTCTTTATCAAGATTTTGGGATTGGTACAGCACCAATAGAAAAGGTTATAGAAAGTAGTATATTTAGCACTATTTACACATAATACAATATTTCTAAATTAATTACATTTACTTACATTTACTTACCTTTAAGTTAATACAATAATTATCTTTACAGAGCAATTATTCACACTGTGGATAATCAATGAGCATTTAATAATATTTGCTTTTGTAATTATGTATCCAACTGTGTATATATATATATATGTGTGTGTGGTTTGTGTGTGTGTGTGTAGGTAACATATGGTGGAACCAAATAATAAAGATGACACCAGATTTTTACATTTATATCTATTCTGAGCTTTCAAACTCTCACAGTTAAATGTAAAACACTTTTTGATGACTAAGATTATATATACACTGTTGGATACATAATTACAAGAGCAAATATTATTAAAAGCTCATTGATTATACACAGTGTGAATAATTACTCTTTAAAGATAATTATTGTATTGACTTAAATTGACTTAAAGGTAAGTAAAAGTAATTAATTTAGAAAGATTGTATTATGTGTAAGTTATGCTAAATATACTACTTTCTATAATCTTTTCTATCGGTGCAGTACCAATCCCAAACATTATTCACCCCATGAGACATAGAGTCTTTTAATACTGAGCCTTTAAAGCATGGGGAAGACATTGTGTTTTCTGCCAAGCGATCTAACACAGTTTTACCAATATTAACCTTTAACAAAGGTCCTGTTTCAGTGAAACAGTCACACAAACTTTGGTGGAGATCAAATTGAATGAAATTTTTCACAAATGTTTCATGAACAACAACAATCTAAAAATTATTTCCAAACAATGACCTATTGTCTTTATATTGTTTTAAAACAATATAAATATACCTTTTTGTAAAATTGCGATAATTATGTTTCTATTGACTCGAATTTCTTCAAACTTTGTACAAGTTTTGGACACGAGCAGACCTGATAAAAATTTTGAAAATATTTTCCAAGTAAGTACCCACCCATTTTCTTTCTTTCGTTTTAGAGAAATAGAACAATAGAAAATTAATTTACAAAGAAGGCCATATTAAATTTTGGAAAATAAATTGAAACAATGACCTTTTGTCTCCTTATTGTTTTAGAGCAATATAACTGTAGATAATTATTAAAATTTCAATAACAGAGTTTCCATTTGCTTGATTTTCATGATATCACTTGCAATAATAATAGACAAAATAGACCAAAAATGAATAAAAAATAGACAAAAACGAATAAAAATGTTGTTAAGGATATATGAATGTATGCATATATCAGTTCAAAAGTTTGGAAATGCTGACAAAAATATTTTTTACATAAATCTCTTTCATATATATTTTGCGGCAGATTTTCATCTTATTTGGATAAATTTAATTGTGAGATATATATCCCCCCCCCAAAAAAAAAAAAAAGGATTAACAACCAGCTAAATGTAAGTACATCCTCCTGAAATTCCTACCTTGCTTTGAGACTTCTTACACTCAGTTGTCTTAAAAAGTGTCACCTGCAATAAGACAACAATAATATACTGTTTGCTATAAAATCTATGAAGTGTCTTAAATAATTAAACACTTAAGCTTGATTTTTAGAGGCGCTGAAAAATAAATGTAAAATTGGAAAATCTCTTAGTAAATACAACAGAAAAATATAATAAAATACGCATATTTAAATAGTCCCTTAACCTCTATTTTCGTATCCTCATTTGTTGCCTAAAAGAACGAAAACAAACCGTTATTAACACGATCTCGCATAACATAGCTAAATAAAATTCATTAGTCATAACTTGTGCACCTCGAGGTGCAAATGTATGCTGTTGTACCACAAAGTTATAAACACAAACAAAGAATATTTTGTAATTTATAATTATGATAAAACTCACTGCGTATCAAGAACGTTTCTGAATAAATGAAAGGCTTACAAATGCCGGTTAAGTTTAAAAGTACTTAAATGTTTACGATATGTGGTAAACTTTAACTATTAATACAGCTATTGTAACAATATCTTCAAGACAGCATGAATATAGATGATAAGCTCTCTGCTTATCAAGAAAGTTTATAACATAAATCAAAGGCTTCCACACTTCGGTTAAGGTCTCTTGACACCTTTTGAAACGGAATTCTATTTTTACCGTAACGATTTATAAATGCTTTATGGAGACTTGATTAACCGGTCAACGCGCGTTTATTTATTCTCTTACTCATTTGCTGTCTCTTTAAATTAAAGGACAGCTATTCGGAAAAGCTGTACTGTTAACGAACAGGCTTATCGCTTATGAAGTTACATATGTAGCTCTAAATCTTTACAGCATTGTCGTGTGAATTTAAAACTTTCTGAATTCAAGAAGATACGCATTGTGCAAAAAAGGGTGCTCGGGATTTTGTTTGTTTTCCTCTCCATCTAAATATATAGGCGCTTAAGTGATGAATGGTCGTATTGGTAAGTTTTCGTGCATTAAAATATTCAATAGCTCTGGAAATATGACCAAACAAAGAAATTGGGGACACGCGATTTATCTCCTAGTCAGTGTGGCCACAGAGGATCGTGGGTAATTATTTTAAAACTACTTGAAGCAATTTAGAGCTCTTTGTAGCGTTTAAAATGCATCTAGAAAGGTCGATTTTCAGAGGTGTTTTTTTCCTACCATAGTATAGTATTTCATCAATTTTTTAAATTGATAATTAAAGAATTCCTACTCATTTTGTTGACTGCAAAGTTTTGTTTGAAGAAAAGATTAGTAAGTATAACATTTCTATCATTTATTCACCTGGTTTAAAAGATATCGAGAGATCTTAAGTTTATTATAAGTATATAAATAGTTTACGGCATGTCTTAAATGTTAACTATATATGCAGCTATTGTAAAATTATTCACGAGATGGCATACAGTATATGATAAACTCCACGTGTATTAAGAAGGTTTATGATATTAGACGTCGGTTAAGTTTACAATTATATAAATGGTTTATAAATTACTTATGCAGTAATTGTAACAAAACAGCAATTAAGCAGCTATTTTAATAAAACAAAACTCGGATAAATATTTAACATATGTCCTAGAAATTTGGCGCAGATCTGAAGGCAATATTGGTTTGTGTAATTGATATAAAACTCCAAGTAGAAACATTACAAATCCGGGACAAATACCTTTCCTTTTTGTTTTATACTGCAAGCTGGCAATCCTAAATTCATATCATCATATTCGGAGGTTGCGTCGAATCTCTAAAATATGAAGTATTGAGACCAATTACAAATTCATAGAAATTCTAGAACGTGGTAAGTTTTTTCCAGTGGGAAGTTTAATGTAATCAGTAGGTGATCTTATGTAATAAAGGACGAAATTACTATTAATCCTTATTTGTCTAATATATAAGCGCTGCATTCCGTTCCTAGTTTGCAAATTTATTTAGATAACAGAAATGCTGTCAATACGTAAAATTTTCTCTGTACCGTCAGCTGACAAGTCTATATTCATATCTTCATCTACGTCGTCTGGGACGAGTGGCTAAAATAGAAGCAATGAGAACTTTTAAATCTTCATAGAAGTTATAGAGAGCAGCGCGATTCCAAATCCTTAAGTAAAATGAAACATTACATAACGAAACATGTTTTGTTTATGGACCCACAGTTGGTATACAGATTCTTACTTATATTCACGTTCATGCCATCTTTAGATGATACCAACAATACAAATTACTGAATATGTATCTGGTCAATTGGGTGCTCAGTCTGAAAAAACTTGTTGGATCCCTGTTCAATTACTCACCGGGTTTATTAACGATCAAACAAATTCCTAAAAATGTATAATTGTCCAACTCGTGATTTAGCTAGGAAAAATCGTTTAGCAGAAGTTAAAAATGTTTACGGCGTGTTTCTTAATGCCACATTGTAGATTTCAAAGATGGAATTTAAAGAACTTGGCAAAATGACTGAACACATAGCCACTAGGATTAATGAACATTTTGGAACTGATAAAGATTCACATTCACTTTAAGCATCTGAATAAAAAGAGCAGTTGTAAGGAAGCATGCTCTTTCTCTAATTTAGACATGACTTAAACATGATTGTAACTGAAGATCTGTATATAGAGTGAGAACATCACATTAATATATAAAGTTTTTAAATTGTAAGTCAGTTTGATGAAGATTGCTGAGACAATCGAAACATGTCACAAAAATTAAAAAATGTCGTTGTTTTTATAAAGCTAATAAAACGAATAATAATTCCAATTTAACTCTACTCTGCTTTCAAAGGCTCTACCTCTCCGCAATTTACGTCTCACTACCTTACAGTATTTGTTTTTCAAGAATGTCTGTCTTAAGAATTTCACTAACATAGAAATCATTTTATGTTATTTTTCATCATAAACGGTTTTCTTTGTCAAGTTCCGTAAAACGATTTATACCTGTGTATGGTACTAAAGTGAGGCCCTTTCATTGTTTTTTGTAGCTTTGACATTATTGTCATAATTAATTCGAACACTCAGGAGAATTTTAAAAAGTTCGAATATTGAGATTTTCTTCAAAAAAATAGTGCGTGATATTTCGGTTACACTGAGTTTAGAATTCAAAAAGTGAAGAAGATTAAAGTGTGAAGTACATAAAAGAAAAAAAAAGTCGTCTTGATCTGTGATTCTTTATCAAATTAAGGTATTTTAGAAATCTCTTTCAAGTCTTACAAAGTTGCACACTATTGTGGGATACTTGTTTGTTAAATTCAAGCAATAATTACCATTCTAAACTCTCAACATATGGGGAAAATTTACTTTTAATATTCAAACGTTCGAAGAGATAAGAATGCGAATACTTCGTAAAATACAATTTACTGCCATAAAATGTCTCTAAAAATTGAAAATCGTCTTCTGTACACTTTTATGTAAAATGTTTTACAATTTGGATTCCTCACCTATATGTTTATCTTGTAATTTTAAAAAGCGTTCATTAACCGTATCAGTTTCAGTTAAAAAAACATAGGGTTTTTCACGAAAACGAGGCTATGGTTGTTTTATCAGAAATTTAAAAGCGTTTTACCGTGAATGTTGAAAGTCATAAGGGCATTCCTGCTTGTCTGTGCCACCAAGGATTTTTGATGTGTGCATAAGATTTGACATAGAATAGGAATCTCTGTTCTTTTCTAGGAAAGTCTGTTTTTAATAAGATTCCATTCCATTCAATTTTCGCAAATTTATGAAAAGGCTTATTATAGAGGATAATCTTTGCAGGGGTACATTCATATTTCTCTAATGCAAAGGCGATTATGAAAATAAATTTCAGTAAACACTTACTTTTTAAGTATAAACATCCATGCAACAAATGACAGCTACGAGCTTTTTACTTACTCAAACCAACCAGCATCGTTAATAGTTACACAGAGATATACTTTTATGGAACGTTATACTCTAGCCTTAACTGTATGCATCATACAGATATTTCTCAGGCATACATTTACCTGTTTCCTGTACAGTCAGTCGGTTTAGACAATTTATCTCCGTAATGACATTAAATGGGTCGAAAAACATTTCACGAACTTAACACCCTACTGGCCCAGATACATTTTAAGGAATTTTTTGTTTTAGTTACATCTCTCCTCCAAAGAAGCTGTGTCACAGCCACTCCTCTGTCACGCATTTGCCTATTTACAAGGGTAGTCGGCGGTTGAGTCAATGTTGAGATATTTGGGATTATTTTGGGTTAAAAAAATGATATACACTCAAAAGAAAAGGAAGTACTTTATCGATTTTGTGAAGTCACGTTTTCACAAATTATAAGAATTTTGCTTATATCTATAATAATAATTGGATTGTTTGAAAGAAAGCCCACAGTGTTCCCAATATTGATCCACATAGTTCCCAACATTGTTGCATATTGGACTGAATTGTCCAATATAATTGTGAATTTTGTTACTTTAAATAAAACCAAAAAATCACAAATTAATTTTAAGTAGCTTTTATATTTTTTGTAATTAACCCTATTCAGCCTAGGCCTTTTTGGGCGGTTCAAGACTAGGGAGGGGGCGGATTCCGCCTCCCACCTCCATAACTTTTGATATAGACATGCAATAACAATATAACTTGGGACATATATACTAGGGACCAATACGAAACGTTTGGTCCAAAAATTACTTTCTTGACGACGTCATCACTGTGTTGATGACGTCATAAAACACATTTTTGCCTATTTGTCATGAAGAAATTTGAAACTGACTTCAAATGTTCTAAAATAAGCCTGGGGGTGTTTTATTAAATGGAATTAGCTTGTTTGACTTCCATTTCTGATTTTCAAACAAAATTATCTTTCCAATGGTATATAATATCATGACATAAAAAAAACATCTTTGACCACCTGCTAAGGATCTAATCCCAATGGAAGAACCATTATTCCAAGTACTAAAATGTTTTCCCCATTTTGTTTCCAAAATGTTAGAAAAAGTCAAAAGTTTCAGCCCGTTTGTACCAGTCGTTCAAAATATATTTTTTAAAAACCGACAGGGGTAGCCCAAATATTATCATGTTTTTCTATATGTGTATTACGTACTCTACATGTTTGATATAATGTATATATATTTTTCTTTTTACCTGTTGGTATGAAATATGCAATATAATTAAAATCAAATGGCACCATACCTAATTTTATAATACATTTTGATATATAATAATATATACAAACTCAGGTTACTTGCAGATACTTAGGGTTGAGAGGTGAGAACACAAGTTACTTAAAGGCTTTACGTAAATACACGTATGGAACGTATGTGCATTACTATTTAGGTAAAGAATTGGGTATTCCCAATCCAATAACTCATAATTGAGTTTTCCAAATACAAATTAACAAGTGGGAACACAGTTAGGTGGCAAACTAAAACCTGGTTCTTGTTGGATTCTTCCATTATTATCAGTAAAGTTATTTTGGATCCCTTCATAATCAGTGCACAGTGTAAATCTAAAATCTAACTCATCTAACACAACATAGTACTAGAAGAGACCTTCAACTCATCGATTCAAACTATTTAAATTCTGATAAATGAAGTTCTTCTAGAGAAATGATGAAGTTGTCTTTTCTGGAAAAATGTGCTGTTTTAAAGTTTTACTTTAAGCTATTTTAAGAAAAGGTTGTTTTTTCCTTGTATATTTAGCTAAAAATAAAGGAATAGTTAATTTTCTGACTTCCTGGCAAAATGAACAGTTCTAAAAGAAACAATCTCGTTTACTAGAACAGAAAAGAAGCGTTCTAAGAAAAATAGCCACTGATGAGGGGAAAAGATGTGCCTTAAGAGAACAAGAATCGCTTCCTGGGAATAAGTTGTGTTATAAGAAAGCTCAATTTTTATTTTCATTTGATTATAGAATGTACTTGCTGGCAGTTAAGAACAACAGTTTTCTGCTGGCTGTTTCTGTATATCGATTATCAGTGTGTTTTGTACCTATTTTCATGTGGCTTATGGTTTAGATATTTTTGAAATAAATCAAATATTTTGCATTTTCTTCAAGAAATCTTTCGATATTATATTATTACGATCAGGAAATGTTCAACTAATACCTAATGATTATTTATGGGGATCCAAAATGAAAACATGGATTCTTTCTACAATGCTGCTAATAAACATTTGGAAACACGTGCCAAATTAACCTAAGTGAGTTCGCCATACGTGATGTTTTAAGTGAGTACACATATAAAGAACGTAGAAGTTAAACTTTTTCAGTTTACTTTTTCAGTTTATCTATGACTAGAAAGTAACGCTTCTCGGCCTAATGGCTAAAACAAGTGTAGTCACTTTAAAAACATTATTTTTGGCGTAAATCGGTTTATGGCAATACGGCATGTTGTGACTTTGATTTTGACCCTGTGGAAAGGACTGGCTATTGTGAAACATCCGCTGATCCAATGGTCATAAGCTGAGGGGCACTTTTAGTTTTTTACTTCGCTTCTCGGCCTAATGGTTATAATTATGTGTGCATTGCACTTTGCACTCCTCTGATCCAATATCCTTTTTGTCGCAGAACATGTCGCGACCTATATACTGGGAGCTTCATGCTGGTAACAGGCCAACCGGAGAGTTATTTTAGGCTACTTCGGTGGTTGCACACCGATTTCATTTCTTTTCTAATAGACTCATTTTTGCTCTGCTGCAGGATTGCGCTTGTCTATGGATTTGAAACTGGGTGCCTCTCCAAAAAAAAATAAAAAAAAAATTAAGATCCTAGCTACTTTGGTAATGGAGTAGCTGTGCTTGTACAGCACAGGTGAGCAAGGGGAGAGGACTCCCTAGCTTCCTAATTGGTCCATTTTTGTCATTTATGATGTCATAAAACAATGAAAACCTTAAAACCTGTAAAATTTCCGAGGTTCTTCGTCAGAAAACATGGGTATTTGCATTCCTACCAACTTTCCACTTAACAACTTGCGCCGTTCTTCATTTTTTGCAAACTTGAAGACGAGTGGAAAAACATAAATGTGGTCTAAAACCCAATTTGTTCCACATATTTTGACATTGATTGTAGCACAAAAATAATTTGAATGTGATTATGTGGTCATACACGGTATTTAAAACATGAATGCTCAAGATCCCTTCTAATTAATGCATTTTTCATGTTAGGTGATGGTCTGAGGAATTTAAAACCAAGGATATATAAGAGAGAACTGGATATGCAACACATTGATTTTCCGCAAAGTTACCCTCGCAGTTGCTTTGTTAAAGTTTTGAATAACTCTATTCACTAGAGAGCAATAAAAATATTTTAGCACTCCAATGAGAAATATTTGTGCCTCGATGAACTAGTTTTCATTTTTAATGAGTTGAAAAAGCATGAAAAGCATGGCGCTGGTGAAAACTATTACTTTCAACGTATTGATTTAGACAAGATTACTTCAATATAATGCTGGAAAACATAGAAGGAGAAAGTTATCAAAAACAAAATTATAAGTTGGAGGAAGAAGGAGATTAGAAACATCTACAAAAAAATACTTCTTACATTTATTGATAATATCAGACAAAAAAACATCCTAAAAAATTAGTGACCTTCATGTTTGACCGGCTGTGTGGTCTGGTTGAGTTCTGAGTAGGTAGAAGAGTTTCCGCAGCACACATGGTCGTGGTCCATGCTAGAATAATACATAATCATAACTCCTCGTTATATCAAACTTCCCATTGGTAAACTTAAAAATTTTATGAGGAACCAGTGGGTCTCATCAGCTTTTAGCAAATTTATTTTAAATTATATTTCCAATAATTAAGCTACAGAAAAAAGCAAAGTGGCAAAGAAATGATCAGAAAACACGAAAATCAACTCAAACACACCAGGGGTGCTCACCACAGGACCCCCGATTTTTTTGCAATATGGCATCAGTATGCCATAAAGTGTTACTCTAAGTGCTGCTTAGTGCTACTTAATCCAAAGTCATCTTTTTTCAGACCAAGCACTCACAAAGTGGTGTATTGCGGCAATAAATGTTGAAAAATGCAACTTTGGATATTTTAACATCTTGCCTAATGAGTTTGTAATGTGTATTTCTTGTACCAGCTTGTATAAGGTGTTAAACTGTACACAAAAAGTCATGATAAAAACAAGATAAAGTCGTTCTGACAACACATTTGTAAATAAATATAAAGGTATTTTGTTTTCAATCATTTCGTGACTCATATCTAAACAGTGAGCGGT
>JANTOQ010646454.1:0-19358 GCA_027564595.1 Bythotiara depressa
GTAGCCTCCGGATCCAGCCATACTAACTCGGCCAATTTTGTACCATAATTTCAAAGGCTGATAGAAAAGTTATGAAAACAAAGACTAATACATATAAAGACTACACAATACGACATATAAGACATAACTGATGACGGAAAAGGAAAATAGCGCTGGGTACGAGGTTGTTGGGTCATCACTGATGGTTATGGAGTAATTTAGTTTCGAGTTTTGTGAAGTCGTGTTGTTTAGTCAAAAGAATGACGGTTGTGGAAAAGTGCTAGTCTCGATTATTAATGTTAATTTATTTAGATTTTCTGGCTAATATTTATTCTGCGCATGTGCAGTAGGAACGTTGATCTCGATCCTAACATAAAAAAACATGCTTAAATGCTTCTTGAATTTCACCGTGCACACATTCTAATAAGCATAGCTGTGTCACGATTACAGAGATTTTTCCTTGCTTTAAGAGAGAATATTTAATTTGTAATATTAATTATTTAATTTGTATGTTAATATTTGTATAAAGTGGATTATTTGGTTTAAACATCACATTGCAAATCAAAACATAAGTAAAAAAATACCACTAATAAACTGTGATATATGAGCGTAACAGAAGGATGACAAAGCATCAGGAAGAACGGTTTTATTTTTTCAGGACACGGGAACGAGTGCATGTTTAAATTAAAAACATTGACTCAGTTATTATCTCACAACCTAATTTCCTGGTGCTCTCCATTGTAGTGTTTATTTCTATATAAGATATCAAATTATTAGCATTCTCTAATATATGATGCTTTAACCTCACAGATACTACTATAAGTATCCTTTGCGGTGGAGAGCAAAAACTTCCTCTATCTCTACGCTGACTGTGGCTTGCTACATTTCAGTTTGTGTGCTTTGAACTGAGTCAGTCTGCTTATAAAATTGACTGTCAACTAATACTCAGGATAACATTCATATATACTTTTCAAAGTTTCATTAACAAGACATAATAATAATTTTAATTAATAACTACGGCAGCACTTGCTTGTTGCTGTTTAATAAACTCAGCTCTGTGTATGGATATGAGAATTAAACTGTTAAATTTCTCAGGTTAGATCTATGCTGAAGGTATGTATTTGTTGTTTATCACGTTCTAGTTGTTTGGTTTGGGATCGATGGGATATTTTCAGACTGGGGAGGGATATACATCAAATTATTGTACTATATTTTGTGAGAAATTGGTTTCTCATAACATTTTGTGTTAATTTGAGGGTTTTGTAAAAACCAGTCTATAAACCTTTATACGTATTTTGGTATTTTACGGTTTTGGTTGCGGTTATGGCGGTATTTTGGGAGAAGATGGCTATAGTTATGGCAAGGCATTTAGCGATAAATCCAGATTTTAAGAAATGAATTTCTTATTTTTATCTCCTTGAAATTTTATATGTATCAGATGCTTACAACATTTACAAATTTCTTTTGCAACTAAAAAGTTTTTCAAGGCATCTATATATCCACGATTAAAGCCTTGTAAGTTTTATATGACACGAGAAGAGCCTCGTTTTCATGAAAAACCTTCTTTCTACAAACACGTTTGAACCGTTATGTTATATTCTTGGAAATTTCAACATCATTTTTTATCCAAATTTTTGAAAATATCTCGTTAATATTTTTTTCTGTTAGGTCTAATTTTGTCAAAATACCAATTCTATTAGTATACTTCGCGTGAATTTTTATCATCGTTAATTTTGTGGGCGTTCTTATAGACCCGTGTTAATTTTGGGTACTAAGGAAGATATCAATTTTGAGAAGAAATTCAAATTTGACAACATTTTTCTGTGAAAATTAACAAAAAGAGATTTCAATTTCTCGGTATCTTTATATTTCTATTTAATATATTTATATTTATTTCAAAAACAAATTATTTATTACTTATTATTATACCTAAATTAGGATAATTAACGGAATACTTAATTTATTCCGGATCTGTTTTTGTCAATTTAAGATCTCTTTTTTTATGCTGCTTTGTGTTTTTGTCTTTGTGTTTTTGGAAATTAAAGGAAATATTAAAGTTGGTAAGAGGTGGTCATATACCCCCTTGATTTTCATATAATTATATAGGTTTCTAATATGCCTTTTACAATAAGCAGGAGGTATATCGAGACATTAACGAGTTAAAAAATTTGGGGAAACAAGGCATGAAACGACGTCACAGAAAATTCGGATTAAAGATTATTAGATTATTAAACAGTTAATAAGCGAAAATAATGTAGCCAATCATAAACTGTTACTACGAGATATGTGAAATTAAATAATATAATTATTTGTTCTTTAATCCTTTGATATATAGTGTCCCCGGAAATGTCTCAAATCATTTATCATTTCTTTGCTATTTTGAATTTTACAGGGGGTTAATTATTGGAAATACAAAGAGAAATAAATTTGGTAAAAGCTGATAAAATATACTGGTTTCCAATATATAAGCATACCTCCTGGTTATATTAAACTTCCCATTGAAAAACTTTATAAGTTTATGAGGAACCAGGGGTCTTTTACCAAATTTATTTTACGTTATATTTCCAATAATTAACCCCCTGGAAAAAGCAAGATAGCAAAGAAATGACGATGATATTATTCATTTCAGGGGGACATTTATTTTACATTGTAATTCGAAATATTTACCTCCTAGAAAAATTAAAATTGCAAGGGAATGACCAATGATCTTGATTCCTTTCCGGGGACACTGTGCAGTAAATATTACTCTTTAAAATGATAACACTTAATAAGTTTATAGAATATGATAAAATTTACTTCTTTCGTTTTTGTAACTGTATCTAGATTGTTTATTATTATTATTTATTCTGACAGTATTCCGTTGATGGAAGTGTATTATTTTGTTTGTTTCTCTGTCTGTTTGTTTTTTCATGTTTTCTATTCCTAATTAATAATGATTAACTACATCACAGTAAACAAAAGAAACACAGAATTCAAACCTTTACCGGTTAAAACCTAACTAGTTACCACATTCGCTTCCCTTATAGATAAACCAAGGAAGTTAAAAACTTCCTTGGATAAACTAACACCGTAAACTAACCGAAACCGGTTAACTGGTTATCAGTCCTATCTTGGTACGTTACGGAGGATGAACTCTTCGCAATCCATGTGCGAGTGAAGGCGAGTAATATATGAGTATGAAAACGGCTAGGTGTTTGTGTGCGTCCCAAGCGATTCCTGAAATGCGATTAGACGAATGTTCTGTGTCGTGTGTGTTTGTAAATCTTTCAGAACTAAAACTTAAATTAAAAAAAAAAATTTGTTACGGCAGACGAGTTGAACTTAGAACAGGGCAGACGAGTTGAACTTTGAACAGGTCTTTCGGATGTGCTGTTTTTAGTCCGTTTGTAAAATATGTTTGTACTTGTTTGTTAGTAATCGTTGTCTATTGTTTAAGCTAGAAAATAATATTTTGGCGGAATATATGGTAATACACGAATCAAAAATATTATTTCCTTGTGGCAAAACTTTACTTTTATTTCATATAATGGATTAATAATGACATCATTAAGGAATTTTTCTTTTATGAAATAGTTGACGAGTTACCGAACTTTTCTTTTTCTTAAGACAAGCGCGATTTAGTAATGAATAGGCTTTTTTAAATACTTATTAAAAATGTGGTCGATGAAAATAAACAAACAAATGACACACGGAAAGTCTCGTATGCATACAGTCATTCACGGAAGTGAAAAGCACATCTAAGTTGTTGCCTTTGTAAACAAGGAATGATTTTGTTTACTTCCGCAATGTAAACAATTATGAAATATAATTTTGATCTGAGTGACATTTACTTCTCGCAGTAAAATATTAAATTCATTTTAACTCTTATGCTTTCCCCGGAAAGGAATCAAATCATTGGTCATTGCTTTGCTATTTTGCTTTTTCCAGGGGGCTTACCTTTTGGAAATATAATGTTAAATAAATTTGGTAAAAGCTGATAAGAACCCCTGGTTCCACATAAAATTATAAAGGTTTCCAATGGGAAGTTTAATATAACCAGGAGGTATGCTTGTGCATTAAAGATTGTTTTAATTATTTAAATCATACTTCCTGACTATACTAAAATTCTTATAGCAATCCTTTATAATGACAGCAATAAACCGGGGTTGTTATCAACAGTTATCAACTTTATAGTCCCTTATAGTTCCAGTGCCAGACCATTTGATTTTCGACATGACGTCACAGAAAAATAGAATTCATCTTCTATTAAAATCCGGTAATCCGGTGCAAAGAGTGTAAATAGCTATTGTAAAATAAACCGAAACTCATCTTCGGTAACTTTTCTCAAATGTCGAAAATTATATTTTAAAAATAAATAATAAAGTAAAACGTATTTTTAAGAATTTACATGTGGCATAAAGTTTTTCAGGAAAACGAGTCATGGCGTTGAAATTAGAAGCGTTTGATCGAGAATATAAAGACAACCATAAAACCGTACTCTGCTTTGAAACAGTCTATGTATACATATTTTTCAAGGTGGAACTTGAATCTGAAATCCATTTTTTGTATAAATAAAATAAAATCTTAGTTAATTTTTGGAAAGGTCTATAATCCCCTGGAACAAAAGAAAATGACTAAGAAATGAGTAATCGTTTCGGTTAATTTCCGGGGATATTATGCATATTATTAAAGTGTTTTTGTTGGTTGGTTTTTCATTGTGAACATTACAAGGGCATATTGACATAAAATATTTGTATGCTAACAAATTTTAAATTATTTTCGTTTTAGAATTTAGTGACAACGAAAATAATTTGACTTCTTGTGAAGTTTCACCTGTGATTGACTGGACTACGTTAAACTGTTACTTAGAATGATGGAGAGAATTTACGGACCGGTTGTAAGGTCCATACTATTTTTAGGTATGTATAATATTATTACAAATGTTCTACATCTGCAATGAATACTCTTACGTCCTTAAGTCATCAAAAATTGCAATTCAGTTACACTTTATTTTTAGAAAAAAATAGATTTCATATTCGAATTCACCGATAAAAATTAAATAAATCTGAAAAGTTTTAGCATCAAAGTATAATTATTGCAGCTTCTACACTTGTTTAAAGAAATTAGTTTTTTCGTGAAAACGAGGCTCTGACCGCATGTACTTGTATTTAAGAAATTGGTAATCGTATTTATAGATAGTTGTTAGGTATAAACATACTATTCATTGAGGAATTAGAGCATGAAATAAATTCCTTACAAAAAACAACTTAAATTTTTACTAATTACTAAGGTGTATAAATAGTTAGGGCGTTTGGTAGAAATAAGAGCAAATAATCACTGGGGAGGATGGATTTTCTGAAGCAATGCTAAAAAGCATTCCTTCACAGTGATTATTTACTGTTATTTCGACCGCTACTTAAAATTTAGATCGTCTTCGTTAGCAACATATGTAAGTTTTACCAACCTCCTTGATTTGACGTTGGTACATAAAGAAGTAACATATACTTTGACGTTTGTAGATAGAGGTAACGTAAATTCGACACTTGTAGCTAAAGATGTAACGAAAGTTCGTCTCTGAAATCGGCTTCTTCATTTTTCGTCTGTACAGGTCCATGGACGTAGATTTCCATTTCCATTTCCATTTCCATCCCTTTCCAAAACTGTCATTTTAGCGTATTAAGAATTTTGACCTTAACCCTTTACTGCATGAACATACCTCCTGGTTATATTAAACTTCCCATCGCAAATCTTTATAATTTTATGAGTAACTAGGGGGTCCTTTCAACTTTTGAAAATTTATTTGACATTATATTAATCCCCTGAAAAAGGAAAAATAGCAAAGAAATGACCAATGATTTGATTCCTTTCCGGGGGGGACACTATGCATTAAAGGGTTAAAGGTATTTTATGTAAAAATCCCAAGGATATGTTGTTATTTTATTGTTACCTTTCCATATATGGAACGTATTTCTAAAAGTTAAAATAGTAGTAGCCCATCAAAGAGACGAACTTTCGTTATCTACAGCGTCATACGTTATGTTATCTATTTATCTACATGCAGTGAACTTAATCTACAAGCATGGAACTTAAACTTATTTGAAAGTTTTTAAATTTCCGCCATAATGAATCGCATTTCCGCAACAAAACAAGTAAGAAAATAAATTGTTTTCTTGTGGAGGCGGAAATCATTTTGCATGATATTAAAGAAACACTGACAATCAATCAAATCTGAATGATTTGATAAGATTTACATGGAGGACGTTTCGAGAGATATCTCTCCCATCATGGTGCAGCAAAAACAATGTCTTTTTTATCTACAAGATTTTCCTACTGATTGTGGAAGCTTATTTTTTGCGTACGTAATATTTATATTTTCATAAGATAAACGAGATCTTTCGTGAGTTCCTTGAAAATCCTCGGAAAGTGGTCTATATGTGCGTTTCAGGTAACCCGTCACAAAAACCCCAAAATACCCAATTTTGAGGTAAGCAAGACACCAACCCGCGCTAAGGTACCAAAGAACCTAAATTTTTATATATGATAATCCTTTTTTTGAGGTAAGCAAGATACCAACCCGCGCTAAGGTACCAAAGAACCTAACAAATTTTATATGATAATCCTTTACTCTATTCCGTGTTACTCTATTTTTGTAATTTAGATGCCTTTTGTGTAGTACTGTAGTAGAGTTAGAAAACCCGGAAGAATAGCGTTTGTTTCTAGCAATGAAATTATCAATGAAATTATTTCGTTTTGTTTTAGTTTTATTTATATCAAATAGCAAAGCACAAGAGGAATGTCAAAGGGGTGGTTGTTTCCCGGCTACCGGTGATTTATTAGTTGGACGTGAGAGTAGACTGAGTGCGACTTCCACTTGTGGTATGAATGGAAGGAGCAAATATTGTATTATTAGTTTCTTAGAGAAAAGGGAAAAATGTTTTTACTGTCAATCAACTCGTGGAGTTGACAGCAGGCCGCAGGGATACAAAAGTAGCCATTTACCGAAATACATGGTCACACGCTCTCCCAAAGATAGATTGAAAGGATGGTGGCAAGCAGAAAATGGAAAACAAGAAGTCACAATACAAGTAATTATTTGCTTATTTGTTTGTTTGATTTGTTTTGTTTTTATTCTTTTTGTTTGTTTTTGTTAAGTGAACACAGAAGCTTATTAATAATCTCTTGAAACATGAAACAATCTTTATCAGAAGGAAATATTATGTTTGAAACTTGAAACAATCTTTATTAGAAGCTACTAAGTACTCTCTTGAAGCATGAAACAACCTTTATCAGAAGCTAATAAGTACTCTCTTGAAGCATGAAACAACCTTTATCAGAAGCTAATAAGTACTCTCTTGAAGCATGAAACAATCTTTATCAGAAGCTAATAAGTACTCTCTTGAAGCATGAAACAACATTTGGATATAGCTACTAGCTCATTAAAATTGACCTTATATGGCCAATATATGACCTTATATGGCCAATATATTCGAACTAATCGTGTTGTTTCATGCTTCAAGAAAGTATATGCTTCGGCTGTAAGTAACTAATAACGATAACAACAACATACAAAAATTGTTGGTGGATTTTTGTTGCTCATAGGGATTTCAATTCCTACAGGGAAATGAGTATGACTAACGCAATACATGTTTTTATGATCATTCAAACTTCCCTACTAATTTACCTATGTTTTTGTTTATTATAGTTAGATTTAGAAGCCGAATTCGTCTTTACCCATTTGATTATGACATTCAAAACATTCCGACCAAGGGCTATGTACATTGAAAGGTCCTGGAACTATGGAAGAGATTGGAGTGTTTACCGATATTTTGCTTATAACTGTACGGAATCGTTTCCAAATATAGCACGTGGACCTCAAAGAGACATTGATGATCTCATCTGTGAACAAAGATATTCGAAGATTGAACCCAGTACCGAAGGAGAGGTAAGGAGTATTTCCATATTAATAACTTTTTGGATGCTACAGTTTGTTAAATAATATTCTTTCATACACTTTAGCATCCCTTGCGGAATAAAATTTTGGTAATTTTGGTTAATATGTCACGTTGACCCGTTATATTTTGGTTAATATGTCACGTTGTCCATACATTTGATGTTCATTTTCTATAGGTTGTCATGAAAGTATTGGATCCTTTAATACAGCAAGAACGAAATGAAGACCCATACAGTTTAAAAGTTCAAAACCTACTGAAGCTGACTAATCTTCGAATTCATTTTAAACGGCTACACACATTTGGTGACGATGTTTTAGGATTTAGCCCTGAAGTAAACCAGAAGTACTATTATTCCCTGTATGAGATAGTGGTCCGAGGTAGCTGCTCGTGTTATGGTCATGCGGAACAGTGTATCCCCGCTGAGGGTACACCAGCAAACGTCAATATGGTAGGTATCTCCAGGGGATTGATAGGTGCAAGGAAAAACCGTTCCGGAAGTATTTTTAGATTCCTGTATTTCGGTCACTCGCGTGATGATGATTTGGGGAATTCTGTACATGGTAAATTCAGATGTCAAATTCATTAGTAAATTCAGATATCAAATTCATTAACTTCGAAACATTTCTTTTAGGTTCACGGTCAATGTAACTTCAAAACATTTCTTTTAGGTGCACGGTCAATGTAATTGCACACATAACACTGTCGGGAGAAACTGCGAGAGATGTAAGTACGGTTACAATGATGAACCATGGAGACCGGCTTATAAGGATCAGTTAAACGTCTGTAGAAGTAGGTCCTTCCACCTTAATGTTATTAAAAACCATAAATATTGTCACTGTTGATAGCATATACATAAAGTTTCAAGCAAATTAAATTGGTACGGTTATTGCAATTGTGATATATAGTCTATTGTTATATAGTCGCTCGATACCATTTACTAGTTACTAGTTGATAACTGCTATTTAACAAATTTAGCTACAAAGCTGGTTTCGGTTCGGATAGGTTTTTTGGACATGTTAGTGATAAGAGAAATTTAGGACACTTGTTGGTTATAACTGGAGTATCCCACAACTAGTAAGTTATTAACTAGCAACAAGCAATAAGTATAACATACCACTTACATTCTTGCATTGTTTTTGCCTCAAACTATACATAGTCAATGACTTTTTTTTCTATCGTCTTTCATAGTCTGCTAATAATGAAAGATGTATCTCTGGCAGGTTTTATGAGGAATAATTATTAATATGTGTAACCAATCGTACATCTCAACATATTTACACGAGCAATAGTCACGCACCTTTGAAGAGGCAGATTTTCGATTCATGTAGCGAATTTGAATGCCATTGAAATGACTTAGAAATAGTTTTCCAACTTTTTTGAAGCTTTTTTCTATAAACGTTTGTTTTACCACAGTAAACGTTTTCTTAAGACAACATTAAAAAGGCTACAAATTAGATCTATCTGCATGTGTGATTAATAGCACATCCTGAAGAATTTGCAGGTGTGTTGGAATGTGCATATGCGATCACACCTCTCACCATAAAGTCTGCTGTGGCTGTTGTTTGTCATCACAGTAGTGATGAGCGAACCTATGGTGGAGAGGAGTTTAGGAGATTGCAAAAATGTAATGTAATCTCCGAAGAGTGACAGGAAAGAATTTTGTATTTAGTCAATTTGATTCCAATAATTATTTGTTGAAGTTTCAATGGAATGGTTCTGTATAGTTCGAAGTTTCAATGGAATGGTTCTGTATAGTGCCGTAACAACAGAGGGAAGGTGGTGGGCTCTCATTGGTGTCATTTTAAAGGACTCATAAAGGTTCTGTCTAAGCAAACGGGTAAATGTAAACAGATTTTTCCCCATTTTTACTCTTCTTATGGCGCTGCCGTAACATGTGACATGAAGTGAAACCTGATTTATTTGTAACAAAACATTAAAGAGATGAAATTTTTCTTCTATAGAGTGTAATTGTAACGGACACACCGAAAAATGCCATTTCGACCCTGCTGTGTATAATGCTACCGGTGGCGTCAGTGGTGGTGTTTGCGATAGTTGTAACCATAACACAGCTGGGCGTCAATGTGAACTGTGTAAATCGTTATATTATCGTGATCCCTTCAAAAATATATTTGATGCAGATGTCTGTAAACGTAAGTAGTAAGCTTTTATCATTTTCCTGTTTATAAAGAAAAACCATCTTTCCATGTTAGGACATATGTAGAAAGACGATGTTTTTGAAGAAAAAATCATCTTTCCGACCTTTCCTTTATAAGCTTTCTTGTTAGAGACCACAAATGTAATCTTTCCTGAAGAACATATGATTCTTTAAAGTAATTAATTGCCTGTAAATGTGTTGTTGTTTTTGTTAGCATGTGATTGCGATCCATCTGGTTCTTTTGGCGGCGGTGAATGTGAGACAGTAACTGACCCCGGTAAACAAGGATCAAGTGGTCAATTAGGAACAGTCGCTGGACGTTGCATATGTAAAGAGAATGCTGAAGGACGACGTTGTGACACATGCAAAGATGGATATTGGAACCTGTTGGAATCCAATACGCAAGGATGTCAATGTACGTTCACACATTAGTTTTACTGTTACTTTATATTGGTATTTGCTTTCCAACAACAAAATATATTTAAATAGCTTATACCATAGATACTTTTTCTCGACTATTGACGAACCTGAGTATTTTGCTGTTTTGGTAATTCTTATTATTGAAATATTTCTTTTTTCGCACATCATTCTCCAACCTGCAATGATGGTGATAAATATTTGGTACAACGTACCAAAGTAACCAAAATTAGTTCACCACAAGTGATGTTTAAGTGAATACAGATATAATGAACTTATGAGTAAAACTCTTTTAGTTTACTGTTTCAGTTTACCAATGACTTAAGACTTAGGTACTTTCGTAATGAAGTAACTGTTGTTGTACAGTACATGTGAGCAGGGGGACTTCCTAGGTTCCTAATTGGTCCATTGGTGTCCTTTGTGACGTTTAAAACAATGAAAACATTAAAACATGTACAGTTTTCCACGTTTTTCTGAATAAAACTTTTCTACCAAAAAAAAAGTTTCCACTTAAAAACTACTGCCGTTCTTGATTTTTTGAACATTTGAGGAAAAGTGGTAAAACACAAATGGGGCCTAAATATTTTGACATTGATTGCAGCCAATCAGCCAATCAGAAGCTTTTATTGTACAGGTTATATTGATTGGATTCTTCGTTATTTTCAGCATGTCGTTGTGATAAGAGAGGGACAGTAGGGAAGAATACATGCAATCAACAAACTGGTACTTGCAGATGTAAACGATACGTGAAAGGATTAACTTGCTCCAAATGTGTTGTGAGTACATTTGTGAAACCCAACTACTGGTGTGTTCAACTGGAAATGGAGAAGCATAGTAAATATATGGGCAATAGAATTACTTGCTAGACAATTATCGTGCTTCCAAATAAATAATAAACGTTTGGTGCTATATTGATTAAGAAGTTATTAATTATATCAGGTTGGATTTTCCTTACAAATATACACTTCCCGAATTCCACTTAAACATTCCGTTGGTTTTTATGTAAAACGGATTTCAGATTCGGTGTTGAAGATTTCAGATCCCTACAATAAATAGAAAGGTTGTTTTGGTTACGCCACCTCCACGGTCAAAATCTACATATATTCGAATTTGTCATGTTTCGCTTCGTTCTGATGCAAACCTTATTTTTAAAATAGTTGCAAAAAGTTATGTACTTACTGTATGGTTCTGAAATATTCAGTTTAGATATATTTTGGATTGAGGAATCTGAATTTGAAATTCGTTTTTCATAAAACTGGAGAAAAATTTCGTGTGACGTCATTTGTCACGGTTATGATGTCAATTCGGGAAGTGTCTATAAACAATATTTGCCAGGTTCATATCCAGTCAAAAGATTGTATATTGAGAGAGAGTAACATGTACCTCCTGTCTATAGCAAATGTGTTATTTTGAAAACTGTGTAATTTTGTTAACAAACAGGGGGTCGGCTATAACCCACTTAATTTACCCTTTTCCCTCCCCTGGAAATGTAAACCAAAAACGAAATGAGTAATACATTAATCCGTTTTATGCATTAAATGACGTAATCACATGACGTAATCAATATTTTGCATAACCTTAATATTTTACTTATTGTAGGAAGGGTTTTGGTCACTAGGATCTGCTCAAGAGGGCTGTCTATCATGCGACTGTGACGTTGGTGGTTCCCGCAACTCCACTTGTGACGATATATCAGGATCGTGTTTGTGTCGACCAAATTTGATGGGACGAACCTGTAATATGGTTCGACCTGGATATTTCTTTTCTAATTTAGACCATGTCAGATATGAAGGAGAAAATGCTATTCCAGGAAGAATTGGGGTAAGTGTGTTTCAGTTTTCCAAGAGATTACCAAGCAGACATTCGTTGTCATGTCAACGTCGATTTAAAAAATCGAATTTCTGATACCAAACTGTGAGCATGATGAGAATTCCACATTCTACTTGATTCTACATAGAACAAAACTATTGGAAAACGCAGTTGTTCAAAAATCTGTAGAAAGTTATTGACTAGTGTTGAAATATTCAGGGTGTATTCACTTTTTGACGAAGAATTCAAATTTTAAATCCATTTTCCCCAAATATAAGTAGATAGGTTTATCGATGTCACGTGGTATGTAATTCTGGAGGTTTCTACTTGTTTGATTCGAATATTATAACTTGTATTGACACGCTGCCAGCTATTATTTACTAATAAATAAGTAAATATAACAAAAGATTAAAATCTATGTTTTTGTAACTTTTTAAAAATTAAGTATATATTTGCTAATTTTGGTTTTTAGACACCATTTACAGTGGAGAAACGAATTGCAGGATTGGGAGCAAACATTGTGTGGACAGGTGAAGGTTACTTGAAAATCCAGGAAGGATCGCTCGTAGATTTCACAATGGTTCGTGTTCCTTTCACTGGACAGTATAACATTGTTGTGAGATATGACACACAGGTAGGATATGTTTTCATATTGATAATATCTATAGCGGTTTAATTATATGTACATTTGAGAATGGATATTGTAAAAGCTACCTTGTTTCTACTTACACGTACCTGTGTTAATGCGGATCATCTCAGTAGCTATGGTAAATATATAAATATTTGAATTTAAAGTAGCTGTGCATCGATGAAGATAATTTAACAAATTCTCCCAACATGCTGCTTTAAAACTGTTATTTTTTTATTTAGTTTTTTTGGTCTTTTGTAAACTTCAATCCACTAAATATATTACACCAACCAGATCTAATTAGGCCATATGTAGGTAACTTTGCTTTCAAATTTCATTTTTCGAAGGTGATTTTATAATTAACAGCCAGGTGCGTAGTACCTATAATTTTTCGGTCAATAAAAGTAATGATCTGCTAAATTGATCAACAATAAAAGCAATTGAAACCTCACCTTTCATTCATATTGACCATTCTCCAGTTAGACAAGAACCGGTATATTTTATGTCCATGATGACCTTTCTCTTGGCTACCAAATAGTTTTGTAGATACAAATATATTTTTAAGAATTATTAAATTTATAATTTGGGAGTATTAAATTTCTTATATAGACCTCTGGTGACTGGGATGATGTCCGCGTCAGAATATTCAAATCAAATGGTGGAACGCTAGGTGGTGTTGGGTGTGGTCATAGTGACGAAACTAGCGCATTTGTATATCCTATTTTGCCGAGCAACAAAAATGCAGTTGTTATCGATCGCAGTGTATGTCTAGAGAAAGGTGTTGCATATAATGTCCAAATTGACTTCAGCTCCAATAATGGTCGTGGTAATGGACAGACATTGATTGATTCCGTAAGATCTTTTAATTTCTCATCCTATAATATAAATATATTTTACCAAATTTACTTTAAATAATATATTTCCAATAATTTACCCCTGGAAAAAAGGAAAATGTCAAAGAAATGACCAATGATTTGACTGATTTCCGGGGGCATTACACATTAAAGGATTAATCTGAGTCGGACAAAAGTTTTCGCAAAACGAATGAATTTACATACTTAACTGAAACTCTAAGATTATCAGTCACAGGCCCTTGTGATTGATAGTTCTTTTTCCATCAATCAATAATACTTTAGGATTGTGTCTGATTGTTACTCGTCCCCAGGGCTTCTTTTCCTTTTTTTACTTGATAGATAGCTTCTCTCGCCATCCGATATCAAAAAGAGAAAGAGACCCTGGGAACGAGGTTGATTGTTACTTACGTAATAACATAGATACTACTTTAAGTCCTACCAGTAATAGACTGTGGCAAATTGGTCACGTGTGAAGTAAAAATACTCCATAATCAAAGTGCTATATATTCATTTTACTTCAATTCATAAATAGAAATTATTATTCACGTTTTCCGAGTTTTTAGTAAACTTTCGGGAAAATTTGGACACTTTTCAGGGAATATTAAAACAAAAGGGTTGTTTGGGTAGATTTTGTTGATAATAAATATTGATCGGGAAAATATTTGTTGATTCATTGAATTTGTTATCCAGTACCATATTACATCATTGCATCATTCATTAACACTGACACATCCGTTTGGTTTTAGATTGTTTTGCTACCAAAGGTCGATGACCTAGACATTTTTCAGGGAGGAGAAGGAACTCTGCGTAAAGATCTTTACAATAGCTATAATTGCCGACAGTACTACATTGAAGCACACCAAGCTGATAACGCTCCAGAAGTTTGCAAGAACCTTCAGTTCTCTATATCATCAATTATGAACAACGGTGCATTGGCTTGCGAATGTGATCCGGTTGGTACAAAATCTTCTGGTTCTAGTGAAATCCTCACCTGTAAAGCTGCAGGAGGACAGTGTCCGTGCAAACCTGGTGTCATTGGTAGACGTTGCGATCAATGTGCTTCCGGATATTTCGGATTCGGTGCTGCGGGTTGTACAGGTTACTGTTCTATTTATTTATTTACATTTGGTTCATTATATTTGTTTCAAACTGGTTAAAAATTGATTGAACTCATTGATGTACAATGCAGTACAATGAAATACAGTCTTATAAGAATATACGTATATGCAGGCACAAGGAATTAAGTTAGGTAGAACTATCAATGTGTGTACAGTGCTATCAGTATACGTAGAGTATTGCCACGAGATTCCCCGTGTGTTTTTTTAGCAGGAAATTATTAATTTCAAATGAGGAAATTAGTGGGAAATTTGTATCCCGTTTTTTCTATAAATTATCTTCTGTTTCCAGGAATAAGTTATAAGTTATTTTCTGGATAGTATATCTTGCTCCTTTCAATGCATTCTCACATTTTTTACTATAGCATGTGATTGCAATATTACCGGATCAACTATTCGATTCTGTCATGATTCCACTGGTCAATGTACTTGTAAACCACAACTGGAGGGTCGAAAGTGTAACTTGTGCCCTAGAAACCATTATGCATTCCCAAATTGTAAGCCATGTCAATGCAGTGGACATTCTGCAACATGTGATCCACAGAGTGGAGAATGCGCAAACTGCAGACACAATACTGCTGGACCAAACTGCGATAAATGTGCAGAAGGTTATTATGGGGACGCAACAAGAGGTAAGGATGTCTGCAAGTATTTCCTTTCTAAATATTCATCTCTGAGAACTTTACAAACACACATATATAGCAACGACAACACCACAGGAGCACATTCGCATATTACATTATTAATATCTTTAATGTAATGTTTGTCAAGTTTTCCTTTAGTGTCACATACGCTTTCAATTTTGCACCATGCAGGACCATGTCGGACCCTATTAGTGTCACATACGCTTTCAGTTTTGCACCACGCAGGACCATGCAGGACCATGTCGGACCCTATTAGATTTGAAAACTGGTTAGGTTATTAATTAACAATGATAAAAATAAAATGTATTAACTACAATAAATTAAACCTTGACCAGCCTTATAGCTATGTAACTTATGTGTTATTTGCACTTACCTCATTAAGCATTGCTTTAGGAACAATTAATGACTGTCAACGATGCCAATGCCCTGGAGGAAGCAGCGGAAACCAATTTAGTAACACATGTCAATTATCGGCCAGTGGTAAGGTAATCTGCGATCGATGTCTTGAAGGTTACAGCGGTAACCAGTGCGAAAAATGCGCGGATGGGTACTTCGGAAACCCACTAAAGGTCAACGGCACGTGTGTTAAATGCGACTGCTATGGAAACGTTGATCCATTCGCAGATGGCAAATGTGACTCTGTAACTGGTTATTGTTACAACTGTTTGAACAACGCAGCTGGAAATCATTGTGAGAAATGTAAACCAGGCTTCTTTGGAAATGCTGCTAATCAAACTTGTAAAGGTATGTGGAATTCCATCTCGCTGCTGTGATTTTTATTTTTAATATCTTTCATAACGAGACACACCTGGTTTTTGTGTGAACTAACTTTAAATTATAAGCTATGATGTATAGAGGAAATGTTCGGTAAAGTATTCAGATTGTGTACTTAACACAATTTACAGTTTATGCCTTCAAACTGTGAAAACCAACGATTGATGTAATTTACCCATCTTTCCTACGAGTTGCGAAGTGAAACCTTGATTTTCTTGAAAAACGCAGTCAAGATATGACCGTACTAAAAATTTTAAACCTCTGCGTGAAATAGAAAGACGATTTGGTTATGGCACATCTGCTTGCAAAACTTTCTCAACTGCATGTATGTGCCCCCTATAATTAATTAACTGTTTCCCAGGGGGTTTATTTTTGGAAATAAGAGGAAAAATAAAGTTGCTAAAAGGTGATAAGATCCCCCTGGCTTTCATAATATTATAAAGGTTTCTAATAGGTATTTTTCAATGACCAGGAGGTACAGTAATTTATGTTCTTATCTTTTAGCATGTGTTTGTAATACTCTTGGTACTGAGCCTAGTAAAGGTGGAATTTGTGATCGCATAACTGGTCAATGTCCATGTTTAAAGAACGTCGGGGGTTTACAGTGTGATAAATGTTCACCTGGTTTCTACAATCTTGCTAGTGGAAAAGGATGTGTTGAATGCATGTGTGACAAAGATGGTTCTCTAGAAGGTAGCTGCAATCAGGTACTAATTAGTGATATTCATTTTAATTGAAGAGAGTTTCATCTCGTTTTTTTTATTGACCAAATAGAAGTTAGGGAAAAATATTGTACACACATTTATTAGCTCTTCTTCAAGAAGTTATCGTCCTTCTTTTACATACATAATAAAGAACGAACATACTCCAGTTTCTAAAAATTATAAATGTTAACTTTCAATTTGACAAAACATTCTGTGTGACCCTGGCCTTCTTTGTTTTGTGCTTGTATTAAATATAAAAATTAATTATAGACATAAATGCTAATTCTTCGTTTTTCAGTTGGACGGCCAGTGCAGATGCAAAGTTGGATTTGGTGGAAGATCTTGTTCTGAGTGTGAAGATTTTGCATGGGGCAATCCGAAAACAACTGGCTGCAAAGGTAAGTCTTGTTTACCTTTCATAGATACGATTAAAAAATATATAACTGCATAATTATATGTAACTAAAAATATATCACGTTACTTTAACTCTCCCTTGAAGCATTAGTCCTTTATTAATGCATAGTATCCTCAGAAAGGAATAAAACTAATACTCGTTTCTTTGCTATTTTGCTTTTTCCAGGAGGTCAATTATTGGAAAAATAATGTAAAATAAATTGGGTAAAAACCGATAAAGTTATCATAGTTTCTAATGGGAAGTTTGATATAACCAGCAGGTAACTAAGTCTTGTAACTAAGTCTTGTAAGTTCCAACTACAATTAGTGTATGTAAATACATTTGTCGTGTTTGTTTACCAATTATTGTTATATACTATGCAACTATATACGAAGAATTTGATATTTTAACAACATCACGAATTTACTGCATCTTCAGCTCTCTGTTTCAATGTTGGTATCTGTTTCAATGTTGGTATCTTTTAAATAGGAGTTAAATGGGATGTTGTGTGGAAATTTTATTCTCCATTTAACTTTTCCAAGTTTGTTGCGTTCTTCTTTTTTTAAATTCTTCTCTTTGCGTTTCAAAGATAAAACATGAAAGTCTAAGAGCGAACCACTATGCTTCATATGTTTGGTGTCCTCCTCATTATCAGTGCATTATAGAAGCAGACGTATTTATTTTTAATCAACGTTTTATAGCCTGTGGCTGCAATCCATCTGGATCAGAAGTCTTACAATGTAATCGATCAACTGGTGCTTGTAAATGTAAAGGAAATGTCATTGGTTACAAATGCAACATGTGTGATGCACGTACTACTGGTCTCCTACCAAAATGTGAAGGTTGCCATACGTGTAATGACCAATGGGATAACATTGTCAGTGCATTGGAAAAGAATATCACAAGTTTAATCGCATTGAAAGGAAATTATACGTTGAATGCCAGTGAAATAGCATTGTATACAAAAGAAATACAAAATCTTAAACAACAGTTAAAGGCAATTGAATCGATGTTTGGTAACCGTTCTGTTGAAGCTGCTCAAGTTGATATCATGCGTAAAGAGCTTGATACATTCAGGGAAAAATTGATGGCATTGGATACAAGTGCTGATATTTATGTTGCGGTCGTCCGAAATACAACTGTCCGGAACAAAAACGCTAATGATGAACTTGATAAACTTGATGGAAGGTTCAAATTATTGACGAAAAATGCTCTTGAATTTAAAGAAAATGTAACAAAGATTATTGAAAGTAACATTGGTGGTGCATTAAATAGTACACGTGAGAGTCTACGAAGATCAAGAGCTGCTCAGATGAAGGTAGATGATGCCGCTAACAAGATCAAGGAATCAAAGAAGATGAGGAAGAAGATAAAGAGAGAAATTGTGATGGGAAACCCATCATTTGAAGAATTAGAGAAACAGAATAATGAATTGGTAGATAACTTAACGTTACGAGTTACTGATTTGGAAAATAAATTAAAAAATTTAAATGGGATGCTGTGTGGCTCCTCATCAGAATGTGGTGGATGCTCTGTAGCCGGATGTGAGACATGTGGAGCTGGTGGGTCATCCAACTGTACCGGCGTGAAACAGCAGGCGGAAAATGCTCTGAAGTTGGCTAGAGAAGCAAAAACAGCATTATTGAAGAAGAAAGGTATATTAATTGCTCATGCTTGCATCGGCAAATCTTTCGTCATTGTTTTTATTATCGCAGCATTACGATAAAAACAAAAGCTAGTTAGTAGTTTAAGCATTCGACACATTTTTTTATTAAAATAACTACCGCTTTTAGTAGAATTGTTTAAAGATATTAATTGTTTTTCATCCTTCAACTAAAGTTATAGACTTCTGAATAAAAGCCAATATTTAAAAGACGCAAAACGGATTTTGAAATGAAAGTAGAATTTGTAGTGTAGTGTAGTATAATGTAATGTAATAAAATGTAATGAAATG
>JANTOQ010646455.1:0-10342 GCA_027564595.1 Bythotiara depressa
CATATCTTGGATAGAATGTATGCAGCAATATGCAGATTCCGCATTTTATATGTTCCACAGAAGTCCGCATATCACAGTATATCTTAAGTATGCGGGTTTCCGCATTCTACCGGATATCAGCCTATTTTACGCAGTGTAATTCTTCGCAAAACTACGGAAAACGATAGTTTTATGTATGTCTTGTATTTGTATTTTCCTTCACTAATGTATAAGCAAGAATCGATTTTCAAGCGCAATTACTTTTTAGTTTACTTTAATTAGGAATCGTATTTTTCGGTGCCTGAAATTATTTTTGTTATCATTAGATATAATACAGTCATCATGGATCTAGTTGGAATCGTATTTTTTAACATGATTGGTATCGTGTTTTTAGTATGGTTTGTGTATAAGCATTATCAATGTTTTAACAACAGTGGTGATAAAAATGATGTAAGTGAAATCCTTGTAGTTAGATTGATAAATATTGCAGTATTTACCATTTTTCTATGGTTTCCATGTATAAGATTTGTTCTGCGCAAATGTTAATATCAATAAACAAATATTCGAAAGCAGCCAACAGATATGTTCTAGGAAACAGGTGTTCTACAGGTGTGTCAGTCATGGCAAATAAAGCTGTTCTAGAGAAATGATCAATTTGGCTTTCCTGGAAAAGTTAGCTGTTCTAAATGCCAGATTTTATTTTCCTGGCAAAATGAGCTGTTCTAGAAACCTCATTTTTACTCTTTAGTTGATTCAAGAACGTACTTAGTGGAAGTTAAGAACATATCATTTCTAAGAACAGCCCTGCTGGCTCCTTCTGAATATTCTAGATAATATAGCTGATGTTTTGCGAAGTTGAATTATAAGTGTCATTGAACATTTGCTATATTTTCATTGAAGTTGAAGACAATAAGCTTCACAGAGGAGATCAATAATTAATAATAAAAACACAAAAGCAACTCCTTAAATTGTTACATACCTGTTTTCTACTAATGTAACCAAATCCGTATTTTGTTTCATATATAAGGAAAGTTTTTTGGTATTTTACAAACTGAACCAAAAGTACTGACACTTAGAACTATGACCAGTTATGTGTCAAAACATTTATTTAATTTATCTATACTATGTTTCGGTATATCTATTTTGTATCTATTTCTACTTGGAAAAGTATTGTCTAGCATATGGTTATCTTTGCAATATTTTATTATGAAACATTTATTAATAAATTATTGTAAAAGTAACATACATTAAAATTCTTAACCTCTGTTGCTTTTGTTTCAGGAAATATCAACACGGAAACAGAAAAAAGAATCATCTTCATCTAACATACTTGAAGAACATGGTTACTTATTACGTATACTGACACTAATATACCATGCTGGTACTGGAGCCTTGCTGAATATATTTCATAATCCAGATTATGGTGGTCTTTCAAGAGATGAAGAATTACTATATCAGGAACTTATGGAGAAATCTGATTTAGGTATACGCATGCTAGTGAAAAAGAGGCATATAAGTGAAATGGACAAGGAATTAATATTTCCATCTAATGGATGTAAAAAAACATGTTCAAAATCATTTGATATGATTCTTTTGTTCAAACTAATACAAGAATGCACTAATGTAGTTATGCCTAAAACTGGATTGAAGTTTGCCAATTTAGTAAAGGATGACACTAGCTTGGGTGCAAATATTATCCGATTAGTAGAGTGCAGAAATGAAAATATTCATAGACCTGTAACAGATGGATTAGAATTTGACAAACGTTGGAATAAGACAATTGGCATTATTAAGTTATTAGGTTACGATATTGAAACATTTGAAGAGATTAAAACATGCAACCTAGGTGCTAGCGATGAATATTATCTGGCATATATGAAATCTAGGATAGATCTATTATATAGCCAATCAGCAGAAAGGCATGAGCAAGTACATAACTCGCATGAGCAACTCGATAGAAAAGTATCAGATGTGCAAGAGCTCTTAACAAAAGTTCTTGACGCTGTGACACGTGCAAAGTCAGGTAATTATTATGTGTATTAAAAGTTATGGATGAACTTGAAACCTTTTAAATTATTTAGCATCTACACTGTTTACATATGTAATAACTAATAAGAGAAAGATTTCTGGACTTAACGTTTCTTCTGGGTGTGAAATATTTTTCGGGAATAAACCGTCACAGATGACGCCTATATGAAACTTTGCTGGAATTGTAATTTTACAATTGCTTTAACCCTATTCTGGCTGAGGTCTGGGTGACTCAGTTTGGGCTTTGGGAAATACCCTACCCCCATAATTTTCTAACCGTAAATGGTTTCTTAACGAAACTTTGTACAGATAATCACTATAACATATAAATTAAAATGGCAGCTAATATAGTCAGTTTAGTCACGTCATACATTGCTGACGTCAGCAGAATATGCAAAATTTTACTACAACAGATATGAAAATATTATATTATTTCTTTGCGCATGATATAGACTAGTATTCAGCTTTTCTTCTTTAATTTAATCCGCAGCACTTTAGAAACATGTCCTATAATTATTTGTTCCCAGGTCTATACAATAGCTTATGCACGAGGCGCCAAAATTGTTATTATTATTATTGTTTCATGACAAATAATTGACCTAAACTTGAATATTGAAAGGCAGCAGCTAAAAGTATTGGACATTTCTGTTAATATATGTTATAATAAAGCACGAAAATGTTCAAAATATAATGGGGCCATATATGTCAAAATAACAAGAAAAATACATTATTTTGATTGTGAGTGTAACCGGGGCATGGGTGGGCGTAAGAGGGATGTAGATTGGGCATAAGGCGCATACCCACATATAATGCCCCCTTGCTAAATAATTATTATCGCTATTTTTTTTAAAGGAAAGATGTTTCTCAAAAACGATTTTTGGAGATTTTCTACAATACAGGTTACAATAAAAGGGCGAGGCGGACTATCAATATTTTTTTATATTATGTTTTTGCATGATGCTACTCCAAATCGATAAAAACTCAGCTGCTAGAGGTTTCAGGGAAAAGGGAACTCTCTACCCTCCCCTCCCACCAGCCAGAATAGGGTGAAGGGAAATAAAATTTATAATACATATTTCTTTATTGAAAGCAAAGTCAATAACTAAAATTCTTAAAGTCATTATTATTATTATTAGCCCCTTATTTAACGACGGTAAGACACAAGTCATGTACATAAAATATGTACAAACTATTTACACCGAGCAAAAAGACTTAAGAAAAGGTTGTGATATAAGAATGTGTGTTAATGTTAACATTGCGAATGATTTTACCGCGATTTGGATGAAGGTGAAAAATGCCAATTCTAAGTATCCATTAGTGGATATAAGGCAAAAAACATTTGGATGTCGATAATAAAAACTTTTTTTATCTATTAATATTAATTATAATATAAATATTCTAACATCAGATTTTAGGCCTAATAGTAAATCATTTATATAAATATTATTCGTTGATTAAATTAAAACAAAGCTCCTGGGATGGGTGACATGACGTCTCTATTCGAATGATAAGAATATGTTACGAATCAATAATTCTACCACTGTCAATAATCTTTACAAATATAGTAAATTCAGGCCAATATCTAAGGTTGTTCCTGTACATCAGAAAGATAGTAAAAATCTGGTAAAAAATTATAGACCAATCTCTTTGTTACCGATTTGTGGAAAGATTTTTGAAAAATGTATATACGATGCACTTTGAATTAAATGGCCAGACATCACTATGGAAATATATTACATCTGGTGTTACCTAAGTTTCGAATCTAGAGCCTTTGTCTTTTCTTATATATATTATCCATATCACCGGTACTTTGCAGTCTACTGTAAAAATATTTACTGATGACACTTTTCTCTTTAAGGTCATGGATGTTTTTATTATATTATCCTCTATAATAAATAATGATAATAAATTAATAGAAGATTGGGTTATAATTGGTAAATGTCATTTAATCCAAATCCATCTAAACAAGCCGAGGAAATAGTGTATTTTAAGAAAATGGTAACTAAAGAGCTTACTTTATACATCTACGAATGATTTTAGACAAAGAAACTGAACTTTAATAATCATTTACGTGAAAAATCTTTAAAAGCCAACAAAGTAATTGGGTCAATCAAACATATTTTTTAATTTTTACCAAAGAATACACTAATTAATATTTAGAAATTCTCTATCAGACAAAATTTAGATTATGGGGATATAATTTATGACAATCCATACAATGAGTACTTTTGTCCAAAAATTACCTCAATGACAATTACTGGCGCTATATATGGTACATCGCGTGAAAAACGTTATGATGAGTTAGGATTGGAAATTTTCAAAGATAGAAGATGGTGTAGAAGACCTTGCTTTTATTATAAAATTAAAAATTATATAGCTCCTACATATTTAAAAGCCTTATGACCGGAAACACAAATGACACCTTAAAAATTAGATCTTTTAGATCCTTCAAATTAAAAATTTACAGGACAGAACGTTTTAAAGCACGATTTGTCCCTTTTTGTGCTGATAGCTGGGAAAAAATTGATCGTAAATATTCACAATTCCACCTCAATAATGTTCTTTACATGGTCATTCTAAAATATGTACGTCATACTGCATCACTTGTTCACCAAATACAACAAAAAGCCCTGAATATATCGCAAAATGAATTAAGAAAATCAAAATAAACCAATTGCACATTTTTTTACCATTTATATCAAGTAATGTAAATATTTCTACTTTATAGAATTCAGCATCTGAAGTCTTAAGATTAAATAATGTTTCTGGTTTTAACAACAATATTAATATTATACAAAGCAAATGGCTACCACTAAATCTTAAATACATATTAACGATACCGGTCGTATCAAAGATGACAATGATGCCAATATTTAATAATAATATCAAAAACTGCATATTAAAATACGTAAGTTCCAGTTTTCAAAGTTTTAAAGTGTTTTTCTGAAAATAGTAAATTTCTAACTTTTATCAACTGTAACTCAGGGTTGGTAAAATTTTGTGATTCGAACTTTGCATGCTTTATGTTATTCTCTTTCAGGATACAATGAACTAAAATAAGATCAGCAGAAAATGCATAATGTTAATAGGAAATATGCGACTTGCGGCTGAATATATATGAAAAACTACTCTGCATATTCACGTAGAACGATAACATGTAACATAATACTTTTTAGGTTCAGAACAGTCAATGTATCAAGCTAAAGGCTAAAGAAACACACCAAGTTTCCCATCTCCACCCTATGGTATTCTGAAGAAATATTTCACTCAAAAATCCATAGTTTATAATTAATTACCCAATTAATTATACACATCACTAATAAATTTTTTAACTTCTATTCTATTCGCATCTTTTCACGAATTATATGCAAAAATTAAATTAAAATTGAAGGAGCCTTTCCCTTTAATTTTATATGAAAGACTTCAGTTTACAAAACAGGTGAATAAAAACATTTTATGTATAACTAGTTAAGAAACCTTCTCGACTTTCTGTGATCTATATAACCAATAGTATGCATATTGAATAATTGTAGTTGCTGAGATAAATCATCAATAAAAACATATATAAATAGATAAATCCAATAGAAGGAAATAAAATATGTTTGTAAAACAAAACTAATTGTTCTAACCAACATATCCGATAGAAGCTTGTATTGAAATGGCAAGTTTATAAGCTCATAAAAGTAAAATATACCACTTTACACCTTTAATTTTCAACCATAATACCATGCTAAGTTATAACCTTAAACAAATTTGCACATTTAGAATAATTGCATTAAAAATAAAGTGCCTCTAATATTTTGCCCAGTCTCCAAAATCTCGTTTTAAAAGCTAAATATAAACTGAAATATCTTCTGGCGTGAGCAGTGAAATTTGCACTTATTTTAAATATCAGTTCTTCTAATGTATCTCAATCAAACGCACACAAAAACTATATATAGGACTTGTCATGTTGTTAAGATAACAACCTTCAAATGCAGTAATTTGTAAAGTGCGTACCTGAAGAAAATAGGCAATAATAGTGTATATTTACTGAAGATAAGCAGTTAGAATTATATTTTAATTGTTGTTCTTTATTTTTAAATGTTAGTGTTAAACAGACTCTAAATTACTTGTTTTTTTATAATAGAGGAAGCTAAAATTTATAATTCAAATCCATACTCAGTAGTATACAGGGATAAAAGCAACATTCGTGGGAACTTGGAATATTTGTAAAAACAATCCTCATAAATTCTTTCAATATGTCTTATCTATATATTTATACTGAAAGAAAATGGTTTTGTATATTTGTCTGCACATTAAAGGATTGGGTCAATCTCATATAAGGAAATTCCAGATTAAAAGTATGCATCTTAGAAATAGGAATATCATTAGTTCATAAGTGAAATTAAACTCGATAACAACAAGAAACGGTGTCGGAAAATAAATAAACATTGTCTTAATTTGTTTAACTGTAACAACACCTTTCCATCAAATGCATAACTATATTCCACTTTAAAAAGCATAATTGTCCACATCTATCGACATCTGGAACACACTTGAAACTTCGAAACACATCAAAATTGCCATGTAGGATCAGCCCATCAATACTTTACATCATTAAGTTCTGTATCTTTCATGGTGGCACTTCATTACCAATTAAAGGCAAAAAACAGTATCCTTTCTCATTTCTTATTTCTTTGACAGGGAATTCTATAGAAGAAGGCGCCGCTATAGAAACAAGTATCCTCGAAAATAGTGGGAAGAAGTTAGAGGACAAACGGTGCGTATACCTTTATCCTGATCTGATCAACTACATTAAAATATTTATAAAGAAGAACTTTATGTAACAGTTACTGCAAAGTTTTGATGGGCGGCAACCTCACACATGGGGTCACTTTACTTCAATCAGATTCATAGCTAAGGGGAGGTACTGAGACTAAGACTCTTGCGAAAAGTGAAAATAATTTCTTCCAGCAAACAGTTTTCTCCAAAGTAGACGGATGTGATATATTTACATCTAGCTATCTGAGAAATATGTAGTGAATACTACATTTCTATATTTTAGTGATGAACCTAATCGTGATAGAAAATAAATCTTCAAAAAGCCTTTCTGGAAGATAATTAAGTCGAAAGGTGATGGTCACTGCATTCTATCTTCGTTCTTGTGTTGTATGGAACACAACCCAGATATTGAATTTTCTATACCCAGCATAGAGGAACTGTTGTCTAAAATAGAGAAGGAGTTTTTAAAAAACATTGATCATTATGGTTCGTTTATAAACAGTAAAGAGACAGATTTTATGGAAGAGTTAAATAAGTACCAGTCAGAGAAAAGTTATTCCAATGCCATTAATGACTTTATATTTTATGCACTATCAAACATCTATAAATGTCAAATTGTTCTTTTAAAAGAACGTGACGATGAATATATACTAGAGTGCGACAATCACCGCATTGTACCAAGTAGAGAAACTTGCAATCCTTCGTTTACTGTATATATTTTATGGAGCCATGAACACTACGACTCATTAGTACCTGAAGAAAATGAGAAAGGTATTGTATATGTAGTGTTAAAACACACCATAGTTATTTATTTATTGATCCATCTATTTTTTATCCTTTAATTTATATACTTACTTATTTTATTATTTGTTCAGTTTATTTATTTATTACTTACTTACTCCATATTCAATTTCCAGGGTATTAATTACGTCTTCATCTGCTTCAACAGGCAGTCGGATATTTCGAGGGGTTACCTATATATCAACTATCTATCTAGGATCTAAGGAAATACTTTTTGTACAAGGGGAAGACTTGAACAGGTAAACAAACAAACAATATTTAAAATAGTCAAGAATAAGCGAGGTCATATGACGATAGGTTACATTATAGCCATTCTTTTCTTTTTCTATTCAAGTTAGGTATTAACACATTACAGACACTCACATACACAACACTGCACCACAACTGACGAGGCCAATTAATGTATATTGTCAGACTAGTGGTGCACACAACATATAACATATAGTGAGCGTGGCCCCGCGAGGACAGTTGGTCCCTCCAGGTAGAAACTTTGCCCAACGTTTCATGCGTAAACCTCTGTACAAGATATAAATCTTTGCTCCTGCCGGGAATCGAAGCCGGGTTGCCCAAGTCAAAGGCGAGAGCGCTAACTACTGCACTACGGACACATGTGTTTGTCGACATGGCTAATTATGAAAGCTGAACGTTTCAACAAGTCCTACTTAAATAAAACAACTTTTACGAACAAAAGTCAGATATTTTAAGAATTTAACTTTATGTTTAGAGTAGTCCATATTTCTTTGCAGTAAAAAATTTCAGGGCTTCAAGAAGGTGTTGGTTTTCATGATAACCCTCCCAAGACTACGCTTGTAAAGGGTTTATCTGAAACAAAGTTACAATTCTTCATTATTCAATTTATATACTGAAATAAGCTTTGAAAGCCTTATGTGATATTTTTCGGAATAAACAATTTTATTAATATGTGAAAAACAGAACATTTCTTCAACTATAAGTACGTGGTTGTGATAAATTTGTCAGACTTTGTTTCTACATAAGTTGTATGTTTTAATTATTCATAAATTAATTACCGATACTTGGGACAGAAATGGATGTAAATGTAGAGGAAGACATATGAAAATATGGTAACCATATGAAAAATAGATTTGGTAATATTGTGGTGTAACTCGACTACTTATTTTATAGCAGGCCCAGAACTAAAACCACTTTCTGGATTACATTTGGTCTCTAGAAACGCATCTACTAGTTTATGCACCAATAATATACTGAATGCTTTATGTGCTGACCGCTTGCCTCCGAATATTATTAGAGGTGCTGATAACATTTGACCATACCGTTGATATACTTATTATATTCAGTGACAAATTTGGGTTTGTCAACATCATAGCTTACATGTCTTTATACTTCCATACTGTGAATGGCTGACATAGCAAAAACAACTCTCTTATTTCTTCAGTGAACACTCACAGTGTTTTGAAATGTAACGAACTTGGACGTCATTTTCCCGTCCTTTTTACAATATTTGAACCAACAAGGAAATTAACCCCAAACAAGTTGAATATTGCCATATGCAAATGGCTGTTGTGTCTAAAAATATTTCATTGGTAACTTGCGTGAACATTACTGAAGAATAAATAATGATTCATTCCTACATAGTCTTTTACATGTTCCGTCAACACCAATAACTAATTTACCAGTATAAATCTGGAATGGCCTGTCAAGGCGTCGCACAGGACCCAACGTTATATACCATTTTTTTAGGTTTATTTGGCACGTATTGTATAAACCATTAACCTAATTCGTTATTTTGTTTCAATGATTTTGCTCATCACATCATAATTTTGAAATGGAACATATATGTTTTGGAAATTTACAGTAATCTCTCACTCAAGTTGGAACGGACATGTTGCTGCTCCTGCTGAACGACTGCATATTAATATCCGATAAATGAAAATAACGATAGATCTGACAAAAGTTGATCTTAATTCAAAATACATAAAAACCAAGTTGCTTTATATTTTTAACATGCCGCCCGCTACTTTTCCAGTGATCAGTTAATTCTGATTAACTAACTAAAAACTAAACGCATTGTTATATTAATTCCAATATATGCAAGCAATTCAGTTAGATAAACGTTGTCTCACTTTGTGTGAAGTTTGGAGTTTGTTCGTGATACAAACTTGTCTGCGTAACCATAATTTCAACATGTTATTTTAATAATAAAAATATAAATTCAACAGTGGTCTTAGTCAGTGAAACCATATTCCAATTAAATTTCTCAAACATGGCCCATGTAGAGTATGCGCGTATAAGAAACACAAAGATGTTCAATACGGAGACATTAATTTTGTGAAATGTGAATGGTTTTTATGCAAGGACCGCTTCCAGGTTTATTATACTAAATCAATTTTTCTGTCATATTGTTTTTCTGTCCTGGATTACGGTACAGTATTGTTAGATTTTGCAATCTAACTTTCCTGATATCTGATCTGCAAAAAATAAATAAAGTAGCACATACCAGACTCATGTCACCAAATAAGGCACAACAAGTTTTGCACAATCCAAATATTGTTCTTGCTTGACCCAATACTAGCAGAATTGGAATCTATAATCAAATGTCAAATTTGTATACTTTATATATAAGCGCACAACCTACATGCTAATTATATTTTTTTATTGTCTTTTAATAGTTCCTCACTGGTGAGAACTTTCCATTATGGTAATGTTTGTCTTAATACAATCACAAATAAAATTATCCTACTCAATGTTATAAATTTTATAATTTTATCTGAACGTTTTGTCAAAACGTTCA
>JANTOQ010646566.1:0-10342 GCA_027564595.1 Bythotiara depressa
TTGATCTTTATTGTAGAGTGTTTTAGGCTTTTTTAATGTATATTTTGGACTTATAACAATCTCATTTTAACCATGTTGTTTACTACTGAAAAAAATGTGTTTGATCACTGATGAAATTAAAGTTTATTGGTTTTCAGTATTTATGCCCTTTTTATTAAGCATTGGCTCCCCCAGTTCAGAACTTGGTTCGGCGGCCCGGAACACTGGAGCCTTTTCCCCAAAATACGTCAACAATTGTGCTTATTTCAATAATCTATTTGTTTTATGACTTCACATGACTTCACAAAGTCATCCAACAGACAACTAGTAATCTAGCTACTCTGAGCACCACAGACGATGTCTGTACCTATAATCCTTAAAGGTTATGAATGTAATAAATAGATGGACTTTAAGTTTAGTATCTTGATAAATGCGGATAGTTTAGGGCAATGAGAAATGTTTTGCCAAATAATTACGTATATAATTTTGTACGGTTGTTTACTATCGAGAGTATTGCATAATTAACACGAGGTAATAGTGTAGAATGTAGAATGGTCGTCAGTCTTTCCATTGGGTAGATATCTAAATACATGTCACGTTTCAGTTGAGTAATTTAATTTAAATTTAATTATCCTTGTACGTGACACGAGTATTATAGTATGATATGTGACACGAGGATGGAAGTATGATACGTGACACGAGGATGGAAGTATGATACGTGACACGAGGATGGAAGTATGGTACGTGACACGAGGATGGTAATATGATGCGTGACACGAGGATGGAAGTATGGTACGTGTCACGAGGATGGTAATATGGTACGTGACACAAGGATGGAAATATGATACGTGACACGAGGATGGAAGTATGATACGTGACACGAGGATGGAAGTATGATACGTGACACGAGGATGGAAGTATGATACGTGACACGAGGATGGAAGTATGATACGTGACACGAGGATGGTAGTATGATATGTGACACGAGGAAGATAATATGATATGACACTAAAACTATTTTTGTATTATGGAAATTAGATGCTACCATGTAGCGCTTTGTTCCGGAATTGTAACAAATCATAGTAATTTATGTGTCATTTTTGCTTATTTCAGGGGCTTAATTACTATAAGGGGATTAACTTCACAAACCTGATAAAAACCCTCGTTATACATATAACTCTCTCTATATGTAGATATGTTGAGAGATAAGCCATTTAACCAAATGCATCCGCATGGACAATTAGATGAAAGCGTTTTGTATCAATATCTCGTATTTTTAAATGTTAAAGAAAATGTGCTTAAAATTGCAATATTTCGAAAACCGCTTGATGTTTTTTTACATAATAAAAAGGCGTTTTCAATATTTTGAAGGACTTTCATATAAGCCCAACTTATCTGTTATGCAGGAATCTCTTTAAACAATAGCTAGCAGACTCGCTCGTATAAACTTTCCAAATTCTCTAAATATAAGAGATTTATTGCCTGAATGATTTAAACCTAGGTCTACGTTTCGGGAGATACTTCTCTCATCATTGAACAGTGACATTGGTAACAAATCTCGTTTATTTAAGAAAATGGAGAGTTAAAATACTTAGTTACTGCACAGCTGTATGGGAAACGTTTTGCGGACGTGAAAGTGACAGTACCGTGAGTATAGAAAAACTTTGCTCGTGGGGATGTGAAGTAATCAAATAGTAATTTAATTTAATAGGAATAATATCTCTCGAAACGTAGCTGAACGGTCAATGACACGATAAATATATCGTATCATTATGAAAATCTTTCTTATCTCGGCTATGCATAATGATAGTACTACATAACCGCGGTTATCTGTAATGTCCGTTACGTCATGACTTAGACAGAGCAAACCATTAGGTATACCCCCTATACACCGTTTATAGACGCACTCCGGATAAAGCCGCATGCGCTTATATCCTGCCTGGTTTTCGGGATTGTGAAAAAACATGCATAGTTTTCGCAACGCTGTATTTTACGTAAACATTCATTATCGAACTGTTAATTTATTCCTCTTCAGGTAACATACTCTCTTTATTGTACCATGTTAGTTTAAATACATCCACGAAATTGGGTTTAAACTCGTAATCACATCCACAATTTGAACTTTGAGAATTCTAAATTAAAATCGAAATTTGAAAATTAAAAACTAACAGAAACAAAACAAAATTAGGCGCATGCGCTTATATTCGGACTGCTTTTCACAGCGCGAAAATATTCAAACTTTAAAAGTTTAATATAAATCAGTGCCAGTAGCTGTGTTTATACTTTAAATGGGAGTAGAAGGTAGCTAGCATAGCATGAGAAATAGTTTTGAGATTGGCCGTTATATTTACATTTTATTATTAAGTCAGGGGCCCCGGAATTTTCAAAGAACTGTTTATTTATTTATTTATTTATTTAAAAGTGTTATTTTCTTTAGCTCAAAAGCTACAATGGTAGATTAAATTTACTATCAGTTGGCAATGAATTTATGTATATACTGAAATTTTGTACCGTGGCCCTGTAAGTATTATTATTCTTTGAGGAATCATACAGGAGTACGTAATATATGTCTATGTTTTATTTCATAAATAAAAGTATTTATATAACATTTTGGCGTGGTCACACTACTGATGGGAAATATTATAGCATGCTAATTCCATACGCCGTTTTAGTTGAAGTAAGTCTGGGAATGATAAAACGTATCTGGACGTTGCTTAAAACAGGGTTGTTTTATAAATTATGTTTCTTTACTACGTTAGGTAATTTCTGTCAGTTCCTTGTTTAGAAGTAAAGCATACTCGGTGATACACAGTTTAATCGCGTGGGACGATACTGACATGTTATATCAAACCCTACTACCACCCCGTCTGTTCACTTAAAATTAAAACAATTACTTGTTTAGGGCACTAAGGCACTAGTATAAAATTGGTTGCAGCGCTTGTACCATCCAAGTTGTGCAAGAATGAAGCAAACGGACGCTAATTGGAAATGGACATTAACGCAAGCACGTTGAGATTTTGCTTTGTGACGTAGTAAAGTCTACTCAAAATTAGTATAACAGAATAAATATTTCATGTGACCACGCCAACAAAAATATTGAACAATTATTGTCTAGAATATCTCTCTTTCCTAATTCCGTGTTTATTCTTCATCTCATAACGTTGTGGCGGTTGAAATAGCTTTGGCTGTTACTATATCTTTCGAACGCTAAAATGAAAATAAAGTGAAAATAAACCTAAACATGTAGAAATATTTTTATTACTATACATTTCCTTCATGCCAAAACCGTTCTTAATTCCCGACAGAGCAAATCCAACATTTTTTCTTGAAAGTCTCATACATTTAAGTATATTCAAAAACTGTAATGATGGCTGCTATATATAGATTTATAGATATATAGATTCTAAATATCTTTCGTGATATAATATGTGAGAACGTCTGCTGCAACATACAATTCTTCACGATGTCTAATCATGGATCAATAAACATTTTTGTAGTGTCAGGGGAAAACAATAGGCTCATAATTCTGAACATGTGCAGTTTGTTTAAGCAAGGTTTAAGAAAGTAAGCATCGGTAGTAAACGTCAATGAGCATGAGCATAGTGAGTTTTGACTACAGAAAAATGACCAAAAAAATACACACAAATTTATTATCTTCCACTATTCATACAGGGGTCATCCCCAAAAAGCTTATTCTCGCGAAATATTCCTAAAAGCCATCCGGGAAGGTTACTTCCAAACATTCCGTCCTTTTGTCGGACAATGAATAGTTCTTCATTTAACGTACATGACATGAGGAGGACCGATGGTGTATTGGATAAAAAACATTTGAACCTAAGAAACCTTATTATTACAATAATTTTCCAGTATTACCTGAGTAGGTCTGGTTTTCCCCATTCTTGAACTTTTGTATTTTCTTTGCGCGTGTTTTAATGCGTTGTTTACTTCATTATCGGTGACGCTGTAGAAAAAAAAGACCAAAACACCCTGAATAAAAACAAATATAAATACATTAATAAATGACAGACCTTGTTGTTAATTGTACTGTGATTAAAATATTTTAGTAAAGCTGTTAATACCTATATGCCTATATGTTTATTCCATTCACATAGTACTTACCTCGACTCCTTTATTAGTCAAAATAGATGTATGTATGTATATAATCTGATGGTATAACAATATCATAAAGATAATGGCCGCCTTAGCTGCACAGAACTGTCCAACTTACTAACCTGTCAAGGTTCATAAAAAATAGATTGACCCTTTATTGGACCAAACGGCAATATGTCAACTAAATCCGGATGACGTTTAAAAGAAAGAGGAGTGTTGTAGCTTTCGAGTGTTTTCCAAAAGTCTTTAACAAAGAAGATAAAAATGAACTCCAATTTTTGAAAAGATCATGAACCATATAGGGTTATTATTTTAATGCATATTTCCGTTAGATATATATTCAATAAGACGCAAAGTTACCACTTGACAACCAAGTATGGTAGAACAAAACTGATGTCCCTTGATAAGGGCTACCTATATACACCAACATATAATTATACTTCGTAATTTTGCCTAAAGCTTTTGGTCGTTTTTAAGCGAATAACTTAGCGCGTGCTGCCTGTTCACTTTAGTACACAAATTCTGATCTACAATTAAGCCACAAATGAATCGTTCAAAACACAAGCATAATTAAGATCATTAAAAGTTTAAATTATGATTGTTTGTGTAAATAACATACTTGAAGTGCATTAAAAATGGCAAACAAATACTGGAATATGATAGTGTCTTTGTTTACAGCTAAGATTCCAAATATCCAACTAAACCCAAGAATAGGCATCACAATAACCAATGCTTTCAAAACAGTTCTAAAATATAAAAATTGTGGAATTCTTGTACAATTATAAAATATATCCCAAATAAACGAAGAATTAAAAGATATTATTTATTACTAGAATTTCATAGGTAACGTTTTCTCCTTTTTGGAAATCCCTTTTAAATACTGATAAATGTTTTTATAATTTGGATCTGGTATCAAAAAATTTCAGAAGATCACTAGTTATGAGAACTTGATGTTTTCTCTAAAGTCAATCTTGGTTAAACAAGTTTAGGCAGTGGTGATGACATAGGTGCATTTACCAAGTTGAGAATGTTTGATCAAAACGTCACAAACGTAAAAGCAAAGGTAAAAGGAGAAGAAGATCATTCGAGAAGTTTCCAATATCGGTTTTCTTTTTTATTGATATTTTGTTATTCATGTTATAAAAATCCATGATTTTTTGATATTTTGAAATTAGCCTGTGAACTCATCTCACAACCTAAACTTAGTTTTCGCTAAGTCAAACGAAGATGCTCATAAACCTTGGCCCGCTTAACGTTTTTACAACAAATAGAAAACGTCAAACAGCGTTTTAAAAACGTTGTTCTTATTATAAATATACTAGACGCTAAATCTCATATAAGCGTTTTCTCCATTAATGATAAATACAATAACTGGAACAGTAAGTATACTTAATTTTAACAACAGATGCACGTTTTACAAAAATATATAATTGGTTCTTTATTTTCCAGAAGATAACCATACTTATCTTATCTTAACCCAATTTTATCTCTCCACTGAAAGTAAAGATGATAAGTTTTACTTCATCATGGTGTGTACTATATACATGTTCATAACAACAACTATTTACATAATGTACCTCTGTGTTGACTACGGAAATTGGACATAAAAAGTTTGAGAACTCGACAGCTCATTGAATTATCAGTGCGTTATTAATAACGTCCCGATTGTAGATCTTTATAATAAAGTAATATAATAGTATTACAATGGGGTTTAGACTGAGTTTTTTGATTTTGTGTTTTACTCACGTTCAACCAGAAAACACTGTTCGTTGTTGCAGATTTAGGGTTCACATTCTATCAATCACAAAATGCGGATAAAGTTTCACAAAACTCCATAGGACATGTATATGTGTGGGGCAACAATGTTGGTGAGTAAATATGTATATATACTCCTGTGGCGACGGTGCTGTATTATTGTTGTGAACGCGGACCTGCATCAGTTGTGCAGTTTTGCTATTGACATTTCTACTACACAGTAAATTAACACAGTTAGAGTACTGTACCAAGTTCCGTACTGCTCTGTAAATTAGAGAGAGGTAATTCGGGTTAATTAATTGTCTACTGTACTGTAAGAACGTTTCTACGGGTAAGTAATAAATTGTCTACTGCGCAGTTAACATTGGTAGAATAAATGTGCGATAACGTTTACGTACATGATGTGTTGTTTTAAGCTTGCATCTGCGTTCATTTTACCAATTTTTTTCGCTTTTGTTTTTGATTGTATCAAAACTCGCATTATGCTCACTGTTATGAAAATGTTGATCTAAATATATAAAGAATGGTTAACTCTTTACATTCTACAGACATTGTAGCTATCTTTACATGTGCCTAATTCTTGGTAACTCTCATAGTGTGGGAACCACAAAAAGATCTATTAAGATGTAATAAATAATGTTGAGGTATAATTTTACAAATCTAGTTAAAATAGTGGTTGTGAATGGGGGTGGAAGATAAACAAACATAAACATAAACAAAGTGAAAACAATAATTACGCACTTACTATTATGACAACTAATATTGGTCCTACAAATGCCCATATAAAGGCATTGTCCATTGATATCCAGCAGGTATGTTCGGTTCCATAACCATCCCAATTTACAGCTGCAGAAATTGCAACAATAATAGTTGGACATACTATGGAAAAAGTTAAGTTTTACAAGCAAAGTGTACATACATAGACTACAATGATGGTCATAATTATATAAATATATCGTCACCCAGTCGGCACATCATGGTCAAACAACGTCTTTTCAACGTCGAATAAACGATACAGACGTCGATATAACGTTGTTTCAACGTCGTGTTACCATGATATGCCCACTGGGCATAAATGCTCTCGAGTTACAAGCACATTAACAAATAACTTTTAATTTGACAAATAACTGTACTAATTAGACTTTTCAACAAACATTGTTTACCCCATCCGATGCAAATATGAAGCCTCATTCGACTGACTTTGTCTCCATAAACATTGATTAACGTGTCATATAGATGAATGCCTTCAGCAAGCATCCAACCGAATCCTGCCGTGAAGAAGAAATGCAAAAGCAGAGCGATCGTCTTGCAAGCAGTCTAGAATAACAATGACAATTCATTTAAGATGTTTAGTTGATCAAAACCTAGTAATTGGTGTATTAAAATATGTCTACAGGTTTGTGAAAATAGCGAGTAACTTTCCGTTTGAATTTGAACTGCAGCAAAATAATGTGTAAAAATGAAGCATGGGTATCGATGACGTTGGGTGCACAAAAGTATCAAGGAATACCTCATTCTCAGTTGCATCAATACCAGCCACAAATATAATCTGACCAGCACCAAGTGCTACCACCAAGTTTTTGTGGATGGATGTTCGTACAGACGTAAGTGTCCTAATAATTAATGTATACCACATTATGATAAAGTTAATCTACAAATATTTCTTTGTTTTCTTTCTAACTTAGTGACCTAAAGAGAAATAACTTATTAGCGTTTGTCGTGTTTAAGTCAATGTCCCCAAGAACTTATCTACAATTCTTGGCAGAATACATATTGGAAAGGGTCTAACAATTCACAAATAATATTGCGCAAGTGCTGCGAAAGCGTTCATTGATATAGCAAGAGAAACAAATTGATCAGATTTATTTTCCAGTTTACAAATGAATTTAGATCTTATGTACTTTGCTACTGAAGTGACTAAAATCATCAACAGGAGAAGGATCTCGCTATCCTCCTAATTGTTCAGTGTGATGTCTATGTGACGTCAAATGAGTAGATCAGTGTAATAAGGATATTTTTGAATGTTTTTTAATAAAACACGGTTTCCCGCTAACACCTAACTCCATTGTGAATGGATAGGTACCAAAACACGAATCGTGCATAAACTCCCAACGTCCATTAACTAATGAGCGACATTCTAGTTTACAATAACGTATGTTTTTATTTTAGTTAGGTAGGCTTGATTCAATAGACATATATTTCATGTAAATGGTAATATACTTTCTGTTTTTAATCTTGGAATAACCAAACTATATGGAATTCAGTGGATCAGTGGATTTTATCCCGGAACTGCAGTTTTTCCGGCGATCTAGAAATTTTCAAAGTAAATATGAAACCGATATTCAACAAAATGCATTCAATTAATAATTAAAACAGCGAATAGTGATACGTGATACAGTTGTTTAATAAACTCACCGTAATAATGTGAGGACTACAAATGTCAACAAATATCCTAAAATTGACAATCCACTTCCGATATATGTAATCAAACTTAATGCTTTTCGATTGGAATGTGATATCTAGAAAACAATGTGTTGAAAGTTAGCATCAATACTAAAACACTATATAATATGCAATTCTACAATCTACATATATACATATCTCTAACTCTATATAAGAAGTATCTTCACTTTTCTCCCAGTCAAACTCTCAGATTTTATCTACCATTGTTTACTTTTGTTAATTCCGCTATGCATGCACACGTTTTTCTAATTGAGACTGTGAAAAGGTGATTGATTAGAATTTTAGAATTGTATGCAACATCTATCAATGACAATATGTTACATTCTGAGACAATAACGTAATAGCTAAGATATACATAACCATACCATAATATCTGTAATTTGAACCAGTACTGCAAATGATGTTAGATGGTATGTTTTTGTTGTTATTGTTCCACTGCCATCATTAATAGTAACTAGACCATCAAATGCCCAGTATCCAGGTTGTGTGCTGTAATATAATGTAGGAAATCAATCCTTTATATTTGTTTGTTTTGGTATTGGGTCACTACTTATATGATACCTGGCATGAATCTGTGTGAGATTTCTACCACATATGAACAGTTGTTTATTAAGCGCGAAATATTTGTTATGCACATGTGTAATAAAACCTCAAACACCGTTACTAAGAAAGACAGTGGGATTCCAACAGTTTGGTTGTTTTTTGTTGGATTTTGTTTTGTAAGTATTAAAAATGTTTTCTGTACATTCGTTCAGACAACGATCTGAATTTTAGGCTTGATGTATTGTATACTCTTCTAAACTATTTGTTTTAAATGTTTCGCTTTATTACACTTAGGTATTAAAATAGGTGCCCCGTTTGAAAAAGCATTATGTAGAAATGGAAAGGAATTACATTGTTCAAGTTTATTTTTATAACTAAATCAAGTCAATGCAGTTATTTAAAGTGATTTAAAACTTCCAAAAAACATTAAGTTAAATTTCGCTGGCGGGTCGTTTTGAAATGCGGATGAGCTCTATAGGAACATTTTGCAGGAGCTAACTAAGCGAAAAAAGTATTAGAAAGTTAAATCATCAATTTTTTCCGGGTAATTAATTTTCACGATTGGCCCAGATTAGTAGGTTACTTTCGTGAATGTATTTTTCTTTAATGTATCGGCAGGCGGGATTCTTTTCTACAAATGGAAGAAATTTGAAAAATCCCCTTGTGAATATAACTCCATGTAGCTTACCGGTTACCTATCTTCCAGTAGCCTGTTCGAACCAATTTATTTTGAAGATTCTATAAAGAAAGTTAATAAGAAGATAAGAACCATGAGCAGATATTTCAACTTGACACAAGTGAAATTAACAGTGCATTTCGTTTAGAGGATTCATCCAGATTCTATTACATTCGTATGAAAAATTACAATGTATAATCTACATTATATAGCCACAGCCATTAAGCCTTTCTGTAGCTAGAGAGCTAAAGTTTTATATAAGGTTTGTGATTCGGAATCCTACCCCTCCATAACTTTTGATATAGACATGCAATATAACTTAGCACATAAATACTTGGGGGCAATACAAAACTTTTGGTCCAAAAATTTATTTTGATGACGTCATCACTGTGCTGATGACGTCAGCAAATACATCTTTGCCTATTTGTTACCAAGAAATTTAAATGTTCTAAAATATTTCTGGGGTTGTTTTATTAAATAGAGTAAGCTTATTTGACTACTATTTCTGATTTCGAAACAAAATTATCTTTCCAACGGTATATAATACCATTACGTCGAAAAATAATTTTGACCCCCTGCTGAGGATCTAATTCCAACGAAAAAACCATTATTCCAAATAATAATTTTTTTTATCATTTTGTTTCCAAGTAAATTTTAGAAAAAGTCACAAAATCTCAGCCCATTTGCATTGGTGCTTCAAAATATATATTTAAAAACCCGACAGGGGACGGATTACGCCCCCGATTATTAAGATGAATATATGGAGAAGAACACTGAAAAACATGTGATGATTTGGTGCTCCAAAAGACAGATGTT
>JANTOQ010646677.1:0-10342 GCA_027564595.1 Bythotiara depressa
CTATTGAAACTTACCTGTTAAACAGTTTCCTTTCATAAACAATAAAACCTGAAGTTCTATTAATTTAAGGTGATAAATATCAGTCATTAGAAAAGCAAAAGAATCGAAATATTTATTGCGTTGATTTTAATTCCGGTCGGTTTCGGTTCAGGTCATTAAGAATCGGTTTCGGTTCGGTTTTACCGAATCGGAAATGTTAAGCCACTTTTTTCCAGTACTGTAGTTGTACAAACATATTGCAATTCAACATGATCCACCACTTGAGCACAGGAATGCAAAATGTTTTGTATTCTGATGGATTGTATAAATATTTTACAATCTGACTGGTCTTTCTTAAACTATGCAAATGGTGCCAATGGCAAGGAGAGGTTCATGATTTCATAAATGCTGTACATCAAAACAAACAAGAGCATAGAACATTTCATGGTCTTTTTCTATTAATCTTTATTCTCCTACATGTAGCCCATATAAATGGTGCAAATGGCATCAATGGCACCATTGGCATATGTGATTGTAAAAATATTTTACATTTGCCTTGTGACATCTTACTTTTCTAACAGGAACTAACCAACTAGAAGGTTATTGTGTTCATTGTTACTCATACTGTTTCAAAGTCTCTAGCAGGGGAATACTGACCATCTAAATAATTGACAAAGACCATTGGAATTACATAATGCAAGGGGAGGCAGATTTATCTCTACCATACATAAAGGATTACACCAAATTTACAACTACATGGATTGCATCAATCTCTTATATTGCACATGACTCAGAAGATTATTTTTGTTGATTCCACTGTCAATGTGATACATCTCTGCAGTTAAAGATACATGTAACCTTCAACATAGGCGCGATGAAAATCATTAATATTTTTTTCACAATATCTATTTTCAGGTCATAAAATTATTAATTAATATTTTATTTAAAAGAAGAAATAAATGTTAAAACACTTTTTTGCCTGTCAATATTCGAAGAGTGAAAAAATTACAAAGGCCTCGTGTTTTCTAGGTGAAAATTATATCATCGGAAAGCTCGCGTCCTGAACTCCAAAACCATGTCTCAGTTTTTTTCATTTTGGGTTAGTGATGAGAAAATCAACAAAACGTGTTACTCACATAAAAATGTTTGAAAAACTCCCTCACCCATCTTTATTCATTCATATCTCACGATCAAAACAATTTAAAGCAATAATGTAGAGCAAAGAACACTGATTCTTACTATGTTGAAAGCAACTTTTCCCCAGTTTTCCCTTGTACCTGTTTACTCTTCAAAGTTAGGGACTAGCATGAAAAAAACGTTTCTGAGAAACAGCATTTTTAAGTGTATTATGGGTGGATAATCTGAAAACAAAGAAATGATTTTAATATTGAAGCTGATTACGTCTCATGAGGTAGGTTTGTTTACTTTTCTTTTGTTATAGTCTTGTAATTTTCTTACAAAATAAAAAAGAAAAGGAAGAGAAAAATATTCGTTACCATTAGTAACAGTTAGTACAAACATTGGAAAGTTTAATCTCTCTTGCAAACATTTATTTTTAAAAGTACTTTATCTATTTGGGTGCTTTTCTGGTGAGAAATATTTATATTTCTAATTTTAAATAAATATTCTACGCAAAATAAGCTTTCAAATTATATAAAATTTTCATTTTGGCAAAAATATCAATTTAAAGGTTATGTGTATCCTTAATGTTTAGATCAAATTTTATTTTAAAAACGTTTCAAGATTTTCAAGAGCTTCTTTTATTTTCTAACTTGCCTCGTGTTTCTCCTAGTTAACAAAGTGGGCTGATATGCTTCTCATCGCACCTCTGGATGCAAATACATTAGCAAAGTTGGCAACTGGTTTGTGTGATAATTTACTGGTATGTATTCCATACTGCTATAATTCAATGTCAAGCAATTTAGCAAGTTACCTATGCTGATTCTATATTGATGTATAAATAGTTTCTAGGGTTATTGTATCACCTGCAAGTCATTTCATCATCCTACCCTTCCATGAGGTCAGTAAAGCAACCATTGAAATTTGTGTGCTTCGGCATAAAATAATAAAAAGTTACATAATATTTTTTAGGTTCAGAACATTTAATGTATCAATCTAAAGAACTCCAAGTTTCACTTGATTTTGGGGCTATTGTACCTAATGTTTATCACTTTCTTGCCATTTTCACGTTTTAACTAATCGTATGTATTATGTATATGTCAAGAAGTTAGTTTTTTTAGTCATCTACCACCTTAAGTATGTTATGCTTCTCTATTTCCTGAAACATAAAATTGTTTCAAATTGCTAGACTTGAGGAACATTATTTATCTTTAAAAAGGAAAATACGCATGTGTGACTCCTCGCCTGTCTTTTACATCTACAGACGGGCATGTTTATTAAAAAAGAAATATATATGTACATGTGAGTCATTCATTCATATAAATGAATACGAAACTTCAAAAGAAAACCACCTTGTAAGTTTACTAGCATGATATGTAGTTAGGAAATTAAATGACCTGTTAAGGATAGTTAATGCCTTATGTTTATACATGTATTTTCGGTAAACATGTACTGAATAACACAAGTCTAGCATATTGCTATATTATATTAATGTTTACTACATGTTTCATATTACGTGCTATATATAAGTTATAAAAATAATGATTTTACCTTAATCTTATGTTACAAAGAAAGCTACTGAATCTAAAATGGGAATGTTTATCGTTTGTTGTTTAAACACCAGGAGGTGTTATTTTAAAGTCAAGGAATTTTCATTGTTTCATAATAATTATTTAATTTATCTTTGTAAACTAAATTACCATCTGATATAATGATGAACATTCCAGTGCAGAAACAAAATTGTTACTGACCATGCCATAAACTGGTTTGATATTAACGGCATGGTTGCGAATCCAGTAAAGTTTCAACTCATGTTTTTAGGTACAGATATTGAAGGAATATGTATAGAAGTAAATAATATATCTATCAAAAGTACTAATGAAGTGAAATGGAATTTTGTTATACACATAATTATATAATATTTGCTCTTTAGCCAACAAAAGGACAAAAGCCCTTATTTGAATAAGGAAATATTTTAGCCTAGAGAAAGCCAAATTTTTGGCTGCTGATGCTTTAATAATGTCTGATTTTCGCTTTTGTGTGTTAATTTGGATGTTCTGTGGCAAGGTTAGCAATAACCTCAATAACAAATTCCACAGACATTCTTTATGGACATACAGTGTATAGTTGTTATAAAATGGAGTTGAATAACCTCTATATTGATAGTGTGTCAATACATGTATGTAATTTCCAGTTATTGATGTATGAGGTTTTTAAGTCTATTCACCACAAAAATCATGCCTTTATGTGGAATCTATTTACAGAAAAAAAAATTCCATACAACTTAAGAAACGGTGAGTTGTTACATTTACCAGTAACTCGAACTACTCTATATGGTTTGAATTCCTTGCTCTTTAGAGCTAACCATTTATGGAAATTTGTATGTTGTTTTTAATGATTTTATGGATTTTATGGATTTTTCTGTTGGTTTTAATTAGTTTTTGAAAATATTTTCACTATTGTAAATACATTTCATTATTGTTGCTGTACATATAGATATTGATAATGAAACAAATAACAGAAAACCTTTCCTTCTTTTGTAAAACACTGCCTTTTTATGTGGACTTGTTTAAAAATACTAAAAAAACTTTATTGGCCACGCTAGTTCTGTGTCATATTGATACACATTAGCATCTGTAAATGATATAATATAAAAAATAAATTCAGCCATTGAAGTTTTTTATGGCGTTCGGATATTGGCGTTGCATTTGCTGCTGCGTTTGCCGCTGTTTGCCATCACAAAATTGCCTAACACTCACTTTTTCTTCTACTAAATAAAATTATTTATCCATTCTATGGTACGTTTAATGCTTTTTGCGTTACTGAATGCTATAAAACTCTCCATCGTAGATTACTTTTTTATATGTAATAATCCATTTGTACTTGACGTCAATAAAAATCTCAATTAAAAAAAATGCACAATGTTGTTAAAAACTTCCTTCGCGTGGCTGTTTTAACACTAATATGAAGATAAATTAATTGAAAACTAAATTCATGGCACTTTTAGCGCACAAGATACAAAGGAAAGTGAGTTGAAAATTAAGTTCACAGCACTTTTAGCATGCTAGATATGAAGGAAAATGAGTTGAAAATTAAGCTAACAATACTTCCTTTATCATGTCTGTGGCAGACAAGGAAGTTTAGATGGTGAGAGTCGAGCTAAGCTTAGATGCTCAGTCCTCATGTTTGGGGTTCACAAGTTGAAATGACCCCCACTTTTCTGCCTATGTAAACAATTCAGAACTGTTGTAACTATGCCAGAAAAGTAAGAAATTTAATGTGCAAAACGTTAAACAATGCAATTTGAAATTGCTTCCGTAATAAGGCATTTTACCGTCGTGTATTACCTAAATGGCCAATCGCGGCAGTCATTTTTTGCTTTTGAATTTCAATGGCTGAAATGAAGCAGATCTGGTGGTGACCTGATTATCTCTTTGAGTTCCCTAACACTCATCAAATGAAGAGCCAGCAGAAGCTAAACCATCTGTGCTGGATCAAATTATTGGGTGTCTCATGAAATGAATTTCAGAAAAGCTTGCCAGATTACGTAATTTTGACTCATTATATAATTTATACCATTTGCTGCATAAAGAATGATCAATAAAGAGACAAAGATCAATCAAATAAAACACAGGGTCTTGTGGCTATAGTTAAAGAATATTTAAGGAATTTTTCATTTGTGGCACATAAAACCATGGTAAAACCATGTTTTAACATCAGAAATCTTTGTTCTTCCCATTCATAGTCCCAATAAAACAGTTTTATTGTGTAATAAACCTTTCATTGTGGCATCTAAAATCACAGTAAAAAAGTATTTTAACATAAGAAATTGTTCATAGCACATAAAATCGCAAAAACAGTTTTTCAACGTAAGAGATCATCATTCTAACGATATAACATTTTAGTATAAAAATATGTTTGTGTCATGAAAAATCAAAGTAAAACCATGTTTTAATGTAGATAACAAATCCTCTTTTCCTGCCTCATAAAATTGTGCCAATTTTCCATGGCCTGAACTACTATTTCCTAAAACGTTCAAAAGTCAGCTATGTATTTGTACATGACATCTGATGCCCCAATCTATGATTTTCTAGCTTTGACATTTTATGAGTACACTAGCTACAATTTTCTATCCTAAAAAATTATAGTGTATGAATTCCTACAACCATCACTACGATTTTCACACTTAACTAATAATATTGTTGAATACTGACCGCCAAGGCTGTGGAAATCCAGTCAAACTATAGTGTTTAACATCCTATCATTTTTCCATAGAAAATAAATAAATAAAAGTTTTGAAAATGATGAATGGTTTTCCCTTTATCATTTTACTTCTGGTTCATAGGAAGAGGTGCTTTGAGTGTAGACAACCTGTTTAAAGAATGAATTTCATGGAATTCATGTTCTTTGTACATTAAACAAACAAGTAGGGGAATGGTGCATGTAAACAGAAAGGAATAAAAGTATAAAGAAGAAGAAAAAACGTTTGGCCAATTATGGAACTTGTAGTTTTTCTTAGAAAAATATCCATTAAACAGTACAGTACCTAAATGTGTTATTGTTACTTTTGTCATTATAGACATGTTCAGCAAGAGCTTGGGATTTTAACAAGCCAGTTGTGTATGCTCCAGCAATGAATACATTCATGTGGAACCATCCAGTGACGAAACAGCATACAGATGTCTTAAAAAGTTGGGGATACCATATCATTCCTCCAATATCCAAAAAGCTAGCCTGTGGAGATACTGGTATGAAGTATTTTCATTGTACTGAACATTCTGATCTTTGTTAATCAAATTTTACATTTTATATCATCAGCATGCATAGGAGCAAGGAAGAAGAGTCATTGTGTCTGTAAGCATATTAGTATTAGTACTTGACTTGCTCACCATGTGGACTTATATGAAATACATTTTATGGTACTATCAACAGAAAAAGCACAAGATAAACTAATCATAAAATAATGATCACTAAAGAATATTTTCATAAGAATAAATATAATTTTGGCTTGAATACTTGGCATATACATGTACAATCGAACCTAAAGGAATGTAGACTTTATGTATATTTTAGGTATTGGTGCAATGGCCGAGGTTGATTCAATAATCAAAACTTTTGAAGAATTAAAAGCATTCATTTCTGCAAAGAAGAATCTCTAATAATCAAGCAGCTGTGTCATGTTAAAGAGCATATTCTTGCTAAAAGGCATATTCTTGCTGACACTACTGGCTTTAAAATTGGAGTGCTTCGTAGAGGTTTAGCTGAAGGTGTATTTTACTGAAATATACAAATTTGTACTGGAAGTTACAGATAAAAACATCAAAATAATTACATACTGAAAACAAGTAAAGTTTATTAAATGCAAAATATTCATTCCTGTGCTGTATTAATGTATAACAACCAATTTTAATAGAATTGTATTTCAAGCCTTGATTTTGTGTCATTCCCTATGAGAACATACAAACAATGGGAATTTGTAAGTATGACTCCTTAGATTTATCTAAAAACTGGTACATATGCTGCAAATCTGGAGTGGATTACAAAATTGTCCTATTTTTGATGTCGCTAAGCATATAGATAAGCTGAATATAACATGACATCATTGAAGTATTACACTAAGTAGGGATTTCACATTCTCACAGTACAAGACAATGTCTTGAAATAATAAAGATTCAGTCACTATCTCTGATATTATTTACTTCTGATAAAATTGTAAAAATACTCCTAACGTTTGTTAAATACATAGAAAATCACCCAAGGGTAGATTATGAAATATTGCTTATGTTTATGATACAGTGAATGTTTTTATACCTCCCAATGGTGGGTGAATGCTGTATATCTAGGACTGTTTTGTCATATTATATCCCCAGTTTTCATTTATTTCACACTCAGTAGATGAAGTTGTTGTAAATAATTCTTCATTTTATGAGTCTAAGCTCTTGTTACCTGTGTGTCAGAAGCTTAATTTCTCTCATGCTTTAAGCGTCACAAAATGCATTCTTCATGGGCTGTAAAGGCAACTCATCTTTGGCAAATGCAAATGGGTGCAAGTGTAGGCCACTTCAGCAATAAATAAAACGGTTATTGTTGTTGTTGTTAAACCATCTTTAAGTTTTATTCCACAATAGCAGGCTAAAAGTACAACTTCGTAAAATATCAAGAAACATGTTTTCTACACCTCCTTTAAGGAAAGTACCCCATGTGTAGAAAGCTATTTGGAGATGTAATACTTAAGAAACAAGTATGTATTGTGCAAGTATGCATTTTTCAAAGTGAATATTAGTATAAGTTATAAAGGAATTGTATAGATGAAATGAAGTTTAGGTATAAGTATGGGTATAACAACTTGTGAATGCTATAACAGGTTAACAACCTGTGAGTATATGGTGGGTGTGAATGCTATAACAGGTTAACAACCTGTGAGTATATGGTGGGTGTGAATGCTATAACAGGGTAACAACCTGTGAGTATATGGTGGGTGTGAATGCTATAACAGGTTAACAACCTGTGAGTATATGGTGGGTACAAATGTTAGTACAACTATGAAATAGACAAGATTAAATAATATCAACATATGAAAAAAGTGTCTAACAGAAACCAGATAAAGTAACAAAATTGAAGAAAACATTTCACAAACATTTTAGGGTGTTTTAGTTTGTCTGATTTCAATTTGTGTTGTTATGTATATTGTCAACAATTTACTGTTGTTTGTTGCTTTCAGACATTTCTCTCTTTTTTTAGAAAAAATACAACTTTAATATAAAAATGGATTTGCAGTTACTAAAACCTTTCACTAATGATACTGATTTGTGAAGATAAATTCCCATCTAATGCTTGCATTAAAATGTTAATATGTCATGTTCAGACTTACTTTATCTAAGGTCTCTAAAATATTTTGACCACTGGTACACTATATAGTGCATGGATGCCCACTCCTAGGTAATACTGGGTAATACTCCTTGGTATTGAGAGACAGCAACTTACGTTCCAGTATTGTTTTAAATATTGGTAACTTATTTTAATGTGGAACTATTGGGTATTCAAAATTTGGAGAAGGTGTGACATATTCGGACAAATCACATCCCTTATAAAATGCCCGGATGAAAACAAGAAGCAATTGATCATATACAAATCATGTTTAAAGTCTATAATGAAATATTTAAAACCTAAATGATTGTCCATTTTAACCTTCCTCATTATGACCAGAGTTGAGTCAAAACTAGAAGTCAATTGAATGTACCATACACCTTGATGTATGTACTATCACTGTGAACTTGTCATCGTTAATTACCTGAATATTTTATATTTTATTTTCTGCTATTTATTTTCAAACAATTCCATAAGTGGTGTTCACAGACGTCAGTATACTTGAAGCACAATGTGTACAGTTTAGTATGCTGTGTTAACGCCAGGAAAACAAGTTATATTGAGTTATATAATAGAATGGTTTTATAAATTCTAATCTAAAATAACAGTCATTGAAACAATAACAGTGTATATTTTTAATAAAACAATAATATAGTCAATCGCAAGCTGATTGTCAGGCTCAAAGCAATGCTGTAAATACAATGAATATGTATCATTCTGATTGTTTAGTTGGGTTGTTTACATCTGTGAGAAAGATAAATCTTCCAGATGCACGATTAATGCAAGCTAATCACTGTTTCGGAGATTGTTATTTTATATTTAGTAATAACAAGGAAAATGTAGAACTTTATGTGTGGACTCTAATGTTAAAATTGTTTTAAAGAAACAGTTTGAACATAAACAATGTGATTGTTTAATGTTTTTCCAGTTCTAGATAAAAGGCTTATATACAGCAATAGATAAATTTGAATTCCATGTTGTTGTGTTTATATGATTCTTCCTCAATGTATTTCATAATTTTGATAATTTTTCAACTACCGTCTTTTGTGTTGGTAGGTTTGAAAGCGCAGAATAATCGCAAAGTAATTATCTTAATGTGTTCAATGCAGGCATAACTTGACCTTCACTCTGCATTATGTGTTTAACTGTGTGACTTATTTTTCACATGTCCAGAAAGAAAGCTTTGATTTATTTATTTATTTACTTTTTATGTTTTTTGAATTCTTTTGGACTTTTTGCAATAATCTTATAAAAAGTTACTTCAGATTTAGGAGGGTAACTGAAATGTTTAGATGGACATGAAATAGCTGAATCATTACTATTTGTATAAAAATGTAATTACTTGCCAGCCTGTTTTCTACAAACACAAGCAACTACACATGAGTCGTTCCCAATTCATTATAATTTTACCTGTTTGCAGAAATTCATTGTTTATCGTGTGTTCCTTTTAGCAATCCAATTAACCTGGATGGCCTAATTGCCCTGTATAGGATATTATCCAACTATAACCACTATGTAGTTTAGTTGGATTGTTAACCTGTAAGTAATCCAGATTACTTGTTTTGTTAAAAATAACTAAGGTTAGTATTACACTAGTGTGTATTCCTGTTTTACATTTGTCAAAAGATTGACTAGGAAATAATTCCTTTTTGTAAACACATGCTAAAATATAATTGAAGCCATGAATTTTTAAACAAGCAGAAAGGAAGTACAAATTGTGGTTGCTCCTACCTAAGTTAATTGGTTAAATATTGGGAATAAAATTTAATCTGAAATTGTGCAATATATTTGTAAGTATTTACAAGCATTTGATATCTCCAACTTGATTGGCCAGCCATTTCTGTCTTGGCCTTCTGAAAATGTAAATATGAATGTCTAGAATTGGAAATTGGATAATAAGAAAGTTGAAAGAGAAAGCAGATGGTAAATATACCTAACTTCATCATCCTTAGCATCATGCTAATACACTTTATCATGCTTCAAAATTTACAGTAACCATGTATGTAGTGTTGTGTCCTTCTAAACAATGACAACAGTAACTAAGGATTAAAGGGAATATTAGAATAACAGCATACAATTGATAGAACTAGTGACAATAGAGCCGAAAACTAATAACTACAATGAAGACTTTCCATACCCATACTAAGTATTAAAGTTTTGCCAAATAATTAAGACTATAAAAGCAAAGTTATTGAAGTCAAAACAATGGGAAAGATTACTTTGTCAACCCATCACGCAGCCTCTTGAATATAACTTGATTTAAAATTACGAGGAGCTATCCTTTTATTGTTTGCAATTTGTTATGTTTCATGTTGCAAAAGCCGTTATTTATTACATCTAGGTTAAAAGTTTCTTTAAAATTATAAGGAGTATCCTT
>JANTOQ010647120.1:0-10341 GCA_027564595.1 Bythotiara depressa
TTCATAAAAGCCAGAGTCAGAGCCAGAGAATCAGGGTTAGTGAGGTTGAGAACAAGGAATGGGTTAGGGTTAGAGTTAAGATGTCCACCTGGTTATTTCGACCCTAAAACCTCACAAAACATTTTTTTAAAGATGCCAATTCGCAAAAATAAATCCACGCAAAATGCCACTAAAACGGTACTCGCAAAAACCTATCACCTTTGGGCATTACACATACTTGCCTCTATTTTAGACCAAAGTAGTAAAAAAGTGCCAATCCACATTAGTGAATTAAAAACGTTACATCTACCTTAAAAGAAGAGAATTTCGCAAAATTAAGTTCTTGCGAAAAGTTCTTTAATGGCCAATATGTGAAATTAAATCTCTTTAAGGAGACTGATTCGCGAAATTTAATTCACAAAGATTAAAAGATCTTTCAATATCCATCCACTTCAAGGGAAATGTCATCTCTTGCTTAAACTCTTCTGACGTCTGTCATAGTTTTGTTACTCGTGATCTTAATTTTGCGTATGCCCGAATCTTAGATTCAACCATTCGCGACATTAAATTCTTGCGAAAGTTTATTCTTATATGGTAGTTTTCTTGCAATAAGGTCACGTTATGACACCAAATTTAGTTCTCTTATATATAAAAGTGAAGAAAAGGTGATTCAACACAGAGAAATACTGTTATTTTTGGAAAACCTTTTGTTTTATTACACGTATATGCATCTCCCTTGCGTTTCATTCTGAAGGTCAATAATTCCAATTACCTTACCTTGATGGCACAAACTTTCATATGGATTTAATTGCGTTTTTTGGAATTTTTTCGCAGCATGTATTTTTGCGAGTTTTATCTGATTACCATTTGACGAAACAGTTATTCTAGTAAAAAAATATTAAATATTAAATTGTAATTAGACAGCAACAACATCAAATATATATGCAACTGCCAACAACGTACCTTCCCATGATGTCAGACAATCTTTCATCAGAGAAACCCCTCATAATATCAAAGGACACTTGAATCAAAACGCTGTTGCAGTATATTTTCCAGAATTTGATCTAACGCTTTTTCTTTCTTTCTTTGTGTCTTTACCTCTGCCCCTATACCAAGAAAAGCACAAAATGTTGCAGATTATATTATCGCGAACTTGGCTAAAATCGCGAAATTTCGTTCTTGTCAAAAAGTAACGACTTTCAGGTAATTACAGAAGTTTTAAACGTTACAAAATGCAGCAGGTGCTTTGTTTTTAAAAACGTATTTACATATAAAAAATAAGCATACAGTATACTGAATAAAGGACCAATCTCACTTCTCTGTTTGGCTCATCTCAAATACTTATTGCATGAAGGTCTAAAAAGGTTCAGAATTCCTGATGTAAGAATGTAACCAATTTCGACTCCATCGCTCAATTTTTCAAAATAAATCAGGGGTAGGAAAGAGGGTACACTAATATTCCAAAATTTGTGATGGAATCCACTGAATATATAGTATACTGGTCATGTATCTAAATGAAGTGCTGCTCTGAAATGACTAAAATCAAACAAACAATAAGACAATAGGAACATATACTACTGTAACAACTGAAATAACATAACTAAACAATGTTGTGCCAAATTACACACTATATTGCTTTATGTTGAAGTAACAAATAAGGTTCTTTGAAAAGGAACAAAATCACAGCAAAATATTGTCGTTATTTATGTTGCCCTAATTGCAGGTAGCTCATATTTTACGACCATCAAACACTTGTGAATGCTTTGCTATAACTTCCAGGAAAACAATTGCTTGCATAACTCTCTCTCGGTTGCTCATCTAAATGTTTGAAAACGATATCAGATATTAACTTTAAGTTATATTGTAGCCAGAGGTACCAAATATTTCTGCTTTCCTTCTGCCTTTCCCATTTATATATATGGCATAGGTAGAGAAGCATCTAAGACAATTTCAGTAATAAAATTATGTTTTTTCTGTGTATAAGATGCTTCAGAAGCAATCTGACTAGATCAACGATATGTATATTTGAACAAATAAATGCTAAAGAGACATATATATGAACACCTATTTTCAAAAGGGTAAGTGGGTTTGACAAAAAAGGTAAATGTTGTAATAATAAAGAGGAGAATGGTTAAGCTTCCCTACTAGTATTTGGAAATATTATTTCATTTGTGCTCTAGAATACTTTCCTAGATTTATCCAATCAGCTTGTTGTGATTCCATATGGTGTTTCAAAGCAGAGCTGTTGACTCGTTGAAATTGAATTGATAGGTGTGAAAAGAATATTTTCCTATTTACTTATTCAATTAACCCTTAGAATCTACATATGCTATGATTGTCCACATAAAGGGTTTTATCCTTCTAATAGTGAAATCATCTTTTCACTCGTCTGGTGTATTTCCATAAGCAGGGTACTTCACACATGCATTAAAGAGGCTTCACACATGCATTAAAAGGGGATGGTATTTTTAAATGAAAATGGGATGATGTACTCTTAGGTACTGAATAAACGTGAGATCTATCTATATAAATGGGAGCTCGGATATATTTTGAAAATTTAATAAGCGGAAAGGGGCATCTGAATGTCATTTGTTGTTCTGAATGTCATTTGTTGTTTTCATTCATTTTGCAGCTTTATTTATTGATGTGTTGATTAATGGGAAGGTTCAGAAATTCTTATTAAAAGTAACATGTGTTTATCAGTTAAACATAAATTCTAGGTGTACAGGTACATATGTACATTTAAAAGGCAGAGATGCCCGTGGAAATAACCTTGTGGACACATCAAGCTAGATATTTTCACAAATATAATTTCCCACAATTGGACTAAAACAAGAAAGGACATTTTTTAACATTTATATTTAATGTGTTCCTTCATTGCTTTGACCCTATTTCCTAGATACTGGTACTTTTCACACAGAATAAATAAATCCACATGGTCAATTTCTAAAAACACATTAAGTAGTGCTTTTATCTATCTGACATAATAGTACAATATTTTTATGTAAGTTATAGCCTAAGAAAACAATTTTCTTTGTCACAGAGGATGGGTAAGGTACATTAAAGTGAAAACCCAAATTAATCCAATAACAATATCGATGACTGTTAGTCACATCAAGTACTGCCTGTCTTTGCGCATAATTGAGAAACTGTGAACTAGTATACGAGCCTGAATATAAGTCATAGCTTTCACAAATCTTATAATTAAAACATAGACATTTGTACCTGTTCTGAATGGGAAGGTCTGGCGCAGCACAGTTGAAGTGCCTGATTTCCACAACGGGTAAACGATCTTGTCTAGAACCAGTTTCTTTCTCAAAAAATATGTTTATATGGTTTACGAAATTAAATTGTTTCCATGAAATATTTATCAAATGGTAATCATCATAAATTAACAATAATTCACTAGCAAATTATTCTGCCAAAAGAATCTGCCCCATCCATCTCATGTCTGAGAAGTAAACCATATTCATAAATATTACTGTTTTCACTCAGTTGTTAGAAGCTAAAATCATTGCTATTGCCTTCTCGTAAACTTTACAACATATCATGTACTAGAAACCAGGGCAACTAACCCAACCCTTATCCTAATTTGTACATGCCTAACTAAAAATGATTTTGGCCATATCAAATTGCCAGAATGTAGAACACTTACTGTCACTCAACAATTGTTGAAATTCAACTTCAAAATATATGTCCTTTAATATTTCATTTGTAACATTAGGACGGAAGATCTAAACAATATATTAAACAGAAATTTATGAAGGTTACTTATCGCCATACATGCACCCCCACTCACCCCACCCCACCAAAATACCCAACAACGCAAAACGAAAATAAAACATGTTGGTAAATGCAATTTGCGACTTGCAGTAAACAACACAAGGAATAACAACTAGACTAAGCAAAAGAGGCACAATTTGAGAGTACAGAAGGTGCTTGAGATCAATGAAAATTACTTGGATTAACGTTTGTTTCTTTATTTGTTCACTCATTCTGGCGCTCGAGTGAAATAACTTTTTTAGGTATAAATCTGAGTATTCTGATTAAACTTTTAGCTAATCTACCCATACTTGTACTCGTCTACCCATACTGGTACTCATCTACCCATACTGGTACTCGTCTACCCATACTGGTACTCATCTACCCATACTGGTACTCATCTACCCATACTGGTACTCATCTACCCATACTGGTACTCGTCTACCCATACTGGTACTCGTCTACCCATACTGGTACTCATCTACCCATACTGGTACTCGTCCAAGTAGTTGTAGCTAACTCATTCTGCTACTTGCCACAGTGGCTAAAAACAAGGCCTGAAATAACTAGCTGCGTAACCTACCAAACCACTGCACTGATATAGTATAGTATGGTTTTTGCCAAGATCATGTAATTAGTTGCCATTGTGTTCTCACCAAGATATAAGTAAAGTTCTACTAACAAATGTGTTTTCTGATTTGTGTACAATATATATGTAATCCACATTACTGGCACAGATATAAGAAGATCTTTTATTTTTCTGGAAGCCCCTTCTATCAAATTCTGTAATCCACAATCAGATTTATTATTATATATACATTAACTGTAGCTGTACACTATCAAGATTTAAGTATAAACTTGTACATTATAGAGAATACCACAAAAATATTCAGACAGTGAATACATCATTACTCATGTTAGTAAATGTAATCGAACAGTGTTCGAACAGTGTGAAGTACAATATAATATTTAATTAGGATGAGTTATTTCTGGACAGTAAAATTACGCAAGTCCAGACGACGAGTGTAATTTTTTGTCCAGATATAATAAAATCTTAATTAATCGTTAATTGTATAAAAGAATACAACTGTTCGATTATATATACATGTTAATAACACACTCTTATTTCAATTAACTTTTTATGTATATACTAGACTATTTTATTTCAATGTTTTATAAAACTTTGTTTCACTTCATCGTTTTTCGACTAGAACTTTTCAAACATAAACATATGTTTTCATTGGTTGAAATATGCAATGAAATCGTTGAATATTAACAAAATATTAAAAACATTTTAAAATATATATAAATTGTTTTACAGCAAATTATTAGTTTTTTGTTAACCCTTAGACTCTGAAGCAATTTTTCATTAGTTTCGCTACCGGAATCAAAACAACACTCTCCGACTTAGAATTTAATTATTTAGATTACAACTGACTAATCGGCATTACCTGAATACTTCCTGTTCCAAAGATATTGGCACTGTAATGAAACGGACTGTAAAGACGGCTAAAATCGTCATTCGACATCTAAGGGTTAAATCAGCCTATTCTTAAACAACTGTAGGTACATCATGTATATATATTTGAACCATCCACCAAACATCCTAAAAGTTCTACCAGATAGCATCTCCACAAGGATCAATAACATATCATCTGATGAATCCACATTCAAAAAAGCCGCCCAATTGTACAATAACGCCTTGTCTGAAAGTGGATTTAACACTAAAATCACATATAAAGCTAAAGATAACTACATTCCTGCCAACGCAAACAAGAACAGGAAAAGATATATTATATGGTTTAACCCACCATATAGTATGAATATAAAACAAACGTGGCAAAGTCATTCTTAAATCTCCTAGACAAGCGTTTTCCTAAAAATCACAAACTGCATAAAATATTCAACAGAAACAACGTTAAGGTGAGTTATAGTTGCCTTCCAAACTTCTCCAGCATAATCAACTCACATAACAATAGCATTCTGTTAACTGAAAAAGTAATACCTGCAGCACCATCATGTAATTGCCGTAAAAAGGAAACATGTCCACTGGAAGGCAAATGTCTTCAAAAGAATGTAGTATATCGTTGCAAAGTAGTTACATCAACCAACAACACGGAATCAAACTATATTGGAACTACTGAGAACACCTTCAAAGACCGATTCTACAAGCATCGAAATTCTTTTAAATACGAAAGTAAAAAGAATTCCACAGAACTATCTAAATGTGTCTGGGATCATAAAAAGAATAACATATCATCAATTTTGGAATGGAGCATAGTAGATAAAGCTAAACCATACACGAACGGTTCAAAAAGATGTCCACTTTACTTGACAGAGAAATATCACATCATTTTCACACATTTAAATCTGTTATATAAGCACACAGAGCTGGTATCAAAATGTCGACATGAGAATAAGTTTTACTTACTGAACTACAAATGTATCCCACCGGACAATAATTAAGTGTAGTTGTTAAGAGAATCTTGTGACGTGATTGTTTGTATTAAGTCGTCTGATGATCGCATGTCGCGTGAAACTAGTAGTAACGACTAGATAAAATATATATATACTTTACCCATTGATATGTTTATATTACATGTGCAACCAAGGTCCAATGGTCAAAAGATTCCTTCAAGTTCCAAGTTCCATTAAAGGCACAACAAGCAAAAAATACGATTTGAGTTCAGGGGCAATTTCAACATTTTTGAGCGTAAAGCATTATTTGAAGTCATACGCAGGAAGCACAACAATTTGTAAAATAATTTTTGACAGTTTTTGCAAAGAGAACCAACTGTGTGCTAATTTTTTGGTCAAGTCAAAAAGGGCGTTGAGTTTTGTACTTAGTATGAATTTGAAAGAGAAGTAGATAAAAGGATTCTCAATTATCAGGTTTTGAAATGTGTCTTTCATTTTCAATTAATTGGGCTAAATTGGGCTCGAGAACCGTTAAGAATTTTACAATGAAACCATAGACCATATATATACAATATATATACAATATGAGATCATATATATATATATGTACTGTAGTTCCACTGCTAAAATAAAGAAAATCTAGGAACCTGTTTTTAAATTGTCTGTCTCTTAAAGAATTACTCTTAAAATATTAAAATAAATATATAAATAAAGATAATAAAGCAAACAAAATGTATCAAATAAATATACTAACCTTCTCAATATACTCAATAATTTCCTTGGACTGTCCTCACTTGAAAAACAAAACACTTCAGACACCTCTCCGCAGCAAATGTACTTATATACATCTGGTGCCAGACAACACATGCCAACCCCAACTTGGGCTAAACTATGAGACATCGTTTTGCCAACATATTCCATGATTCCAGACATCACTGTACCTGCATTATGAATTGGTAGCTTTCTTCGTTCACCGCCGTCGAATAAGGCAAGAAGTACACTGCTTCCTACAACCATTTCAGAAAAGATATCAGTAAAGAACTGCCTGGCAACTCAACCCGTGTCAACTGCTGCTTGGTCTCTATAACTAATAAACAATTTAAAAGCAGGATCAAAGTCAGGTGATTTATAATATCCAATGGCATCTTCAAGGTCGGAACCTGGCTCAACACGGAACTTTTCTTTCTCTTTCGATACTAGACTGTTCAAAAACTTCGAAATCTCAGTAACAGAAGTGAAAGAATTAATATTTTCCTGCTTGTCAAGAGGTTCATTGACAAGTCCTTGCAGACTTGTAATACGTTATTGTTGTTCATTTTCCTGGTTAGCAGATGAGCAAGGCTGAGACTCATATACAGTCGTATTTTCAACAACAGACTCTCTTTGACTTGCAGAATCTTCATTAATCCTGTTACATGGCAATCCCTCATCTTCACCTGGGTCAACTCCAACACCAATCACATTTCTGTATTGTATTTTCAATCTACAGTACAGTTTACCCTGACCTCATAAACTTTTCAAACTTTGAATATCCCACTTGAAACCAGGATGGGTCAAAGGACAAGACAATTTACTTCTCTCTCTTTTCACATATTCAAAATCACGTGTTGATATGAGTTCATATTTGGTCCTGAATAAGCTGGTAATACTTTCTTTAATCTCATCAGCAACCATCATCTGGATTTAATGAAACGTAGCCGTTTAGGATTACCATGTTTTCTTCAAAAATGTACTCATTGAGGTCTTCGTCAGGAGAATATAGTAACCATATATATAGATTGATTTATCTGGTTTCACTATTGAAATTTTAGCTTCTTTGCAGCCATCAACCTGGGTTTATGCCCAGTCTGATGCATCCTTTTATGGTTCCCCCAAATACCTGCAACTGTTATAGGTGCTTGACAGTGGGGCGGCTACTGTATGTTTACATTTCTAGCTGCATTCCGAATCATGTCTTGGGTGCGGCTGTACAGAGCATCTGGGATAGACCTCGCCACAGCAGTTGCAACAGGAGAAATAGAAGACGCCCGAGCCAGCTCCTATAATACTATATCCCTTACCTTTTTCTATTAGGACTGTCTTGTAAAGAACTCTCGGATGACATATTATTTTTCCTTGTCTTCAGCCTTCAACCAGCCAGCCAGCCAAAATAAAAACCAAAGTGAAGGAGAGAGTCATACACCCGCTTAAAAGAACACATTTTAGTGCATTTAACAGACCAGACAATTAAAATTGGCAATTATTTTATTCAGGGTTGAATAATAATATGATCAGAGCACGTATCTGGTCCACATAATATACACTTTTCTGTGGCATGTACTTGTACTTTGGTATAAACTAATGTCACAAGCTCAACCACCAGAAACGAACCAACAAAGATGAAGCAACATTGTCGAAACAACAACAAAAACGGCCCTCAATACCTTAGGTCTTAAACCAAAATACAGATTTTCCTCAATCCCTGAAATTAAAGAACTATCTGAAAAACAAAAAAACATCAAATTACAAATAAATAACACAAATAATGAAATAACAATAACATCACTCAAGAAAAATAGAAATCGTATCATGTCAAAACTCCACCAATTGTTGCAACAACAAGATAAAAACAAAATAGAAGAACAACTTAAAGAGATCGAGTGCAAGAAAGACAACCCATCTCGTATGTACTAAGCAATTAAACAAATGCAACGACTTAAACCGAAAATTCCACTCCTTATTAGCTGTGGAACACACAGCTTCTGTTATGAGCTGGAAAGCCCGAACAAAAAACTGATCTCTCCACATTGCGGTATAAATTACGCGTATCCGAGTCGGTTGGGAAACGTTGCTGGCTGAGGCGGCCTTCACGTGATGTTGTCATGATTTCAAAGTATGCATAAAAGAATATCACATGGACATAATCAAGTGATACATAGTATTAGCCAATGAGAATATATAGTTTATCTTACTGGTATCAATCCGGAAACCATGTGCGAAGGTTGTTGGGGTTTCTAGAAATTTCCTTTCAGAAGAAGAGAACAGGAGGAAGTGCAACGAAGGTAAATATGGTTGCAACTATTATTTATTTTTGAGTTTTGAGTCCACAGTTCATTTTGTAAAACATCTTTTACAGATGAATTGTTGCACCCTTCCAACTAGGTTCAACTAAATTTTGCTTTATCAGTGAAAGGATCTGTTTAGCTATATTTTGTTGAAAAACATCACTGCCTATATTCACACCACTACAGTCTCTCACGAGACCCTTTGTAACACGTAGTAGAATGTTCCCCTAGCTTCCTGGTTAATTTTGGTATGACTTGGAGCTAGCTAAGTACCTCAAACATAGCGTTCTTGAAGTAAAAACCTAGCTAACCTTTACTTTCATGACCTTGTGTAAATGTTGTAAGAGCCTTTGTTATAGTGAGTAGAATGTCCCTCCCAGCTCCCTGGTAAATATGGAATCATTTGGAGCTAGCTAAAGTACCTCAAAGTTTGTGTTTTTGAATTGTATTGCTAGCTACTTGTGTTTTTTTACTTTGTTCTTCTAAATTATGAATTTGTTACTGTAGAGCTACACTTTCAGTTAGTACTTAGACAGATGTAGAAGAAATTTGTATTCATGAGACATTCTAGCTGAAACACCTTTTTCGCATAAACTTGTGTATTTTTTTAGCCACGACTTTGTCCAAAGCATACTTTTCTATCTTTCACAGATCAGTCGCAGATGTATCTCGATGCAGCGATTTTTGAGCGAGCATTCTATTTTATGATGTAAACACAAGAGAAACAACAGGAACAACAACGAATCGACATGAGAAGGGGAAAAAAAGATTATATTACTTCTCATTTTAAAAAGAATGCGCCTCATGAAAGCTAACAAACCCAAGAAGCTTTGGGTTAGGAAGATTTTTAAAGAACGTACGACTAAGGGAGAATACCATTTACTGATTAACAATCTTCTAAACTTTTTTATCGTGAATATTTTTTTAAATATTTTCGCATGACTCCAAGAAAGTTCGAAAACCTTCTTGCAATGGTGTTTCTCTTCGTCATTTAGTTACAGGAGACACTATTAATGATCTTCCCGATGGTCTTCAGTCTAATGTTAAAATATTTGCTGATGGATGATACCTCTATATTTCAAGTGATGGTGGATAATACTCTTTCCTCAAACATTTTAAATAATGATTTAAAACTCAT